>PVKC010033112.1:0-14087 GCA_004027635.1 Crocidura indochinensis
AAAAATGAGCTTATGTTGTGATAATCTACTGTTGCCTCAGTCTTTTATTTGTGAAAAAGGGAATAGAGTTTTCCCTTTTCTTTTTCTTCCCAGGAAGAAAAAAGGAGAGTTAGAGATAACCCAGTGAAGTGTATGAGATCAAAAAGGTACATTGAAATTTGGCCATACTTTATGTAGTTTCTTTACTCATTTAAAATGGCTTCCTTCCCCCAACACCAATTGATAGCCCTTTCCCACCCTGTGATAACCTTCTGAGTGGTTGACACTTTCAGTCGAGAAAGGCTTGTTTGTGATACTAACATTAATAAATTCTGGTAAACCACTGCCAACCCAGGTGTGCAACAAGAGATAAGTGGCAAAATGCCTGCCTGAGAGACAGGTGGAGTGGGGGAATGGGTGGAAAATGGGGGACATTGGTGGAAAAATTGCATTGGTGAAGGGTGGTGTACTTTCTATGACTGAAACCCAGCCATGAACATTTCTGTAACCATGGTGCTTAAAGTATGTAAAACAAAAATAAAATAAATACAAAGCTTAAAAAAAAGACTTATTTGTGTCTTGCTTTTCCCCTCCAGACCTTTCTCCTGACACTTGGATATAAATTGGAGAATATGTTAAGTTTGATTAATTTTGTCCTTAGATTCTTTCATTTATTTGCTTTTGTGATTCTGTTTATTTACTAGAAACGTTCGATTTTAGTATCAGGATTGTCTCATTTTCAGACTTCAGGGCTAAATTCAGCATCCTGTCTTCTGCTCTGGGAGGTTCTCACAAAGACCTCTTTCATAATGGGAATCACAAGGTGTTCTGTCAGCTCAACAGCCTCCCACCAGCCTAGGAGCAACTTGAGGATAAAGTTTGTGACATTTCTCTTTTATCACCTGTACTTAAGTAGTAGCTGGTTCAAGAGTGGTGAATGAAGGACTGAGGCCACCATGTGCAGGACCTGTCATTTGCTCTTTGTTGTCTACACACTTTTCTTTCAGGTCCATATATAAATTAAATATATGAGGAGCAGCTCAATGTTTCTGGGTTTAAATATCTCCCCTGCCATCTACTAGTGATGCAGTCTTTGCTAAATCATTTAACATCTTTGCCATAATATTCCCCTCTGAGATTGCATTGTGGAAGTTGGAGGGGGGAAGAAAAGCATCAAGGTCATGAAAAATACTTAAGCAGTACAAAGGTGATTTAAATTAATATGCACAAAGCTGACCAGGGCCTTTAAATAGGGCCAGGCTAATTCTCAGAATCACTGACCACCTTGGTAAAAATGTTCCAAAACACCATGAAAATGCCCCCAAAGAAGTATAACCAGAGAAGAATATGATTTTTCTCATTGGTAGGTACTTTTTCCATTCTCTGTGACATAAGTAATATGAATTGCCTTTCTCGCTGGCTCCAATTCCTCAATTTGTGCCTGAAATATGGGTTTGGCTCCTTGGATGTTCAACTTTCCCTGACTGCAGCCTTCTCAAGACCTCAATGGCAATTAGGGCTCTGTCTAAACATATTACGTTAATATTTCCCACATTAGGTTCTTAACCCCTTGGAAATTCACTAACATATTTACCTGGTGGTTTAACTCAGTGGTTTCCATGTGGTTTTTATTTTCTTCCTTCCCAGACCTCCTTCTGTATTTTCTTTTTTCAACTCATTTAGCCATGCCTAAAATTTGAGGATCACTACAGATTCCCTTCTCTTTCTCTCTTTCAGCTTTCACACCCATTGGGCATCAAATCCTGTTGATGTCTCTTGATTCAGTTTCTCCATTATCTATTTCTCTTCATCCCCATTGTCACTGCCATTGTTTTAGTCTTTGTTAGTGCTATCTAAACTATTCATAGCTGTATCCTTTATTCTTTTATTGGTTTTTGGGTCTCACCCGCAGCACTCAAGGGTTACTCCTGACTCTGTGCTCAGAAATCTCCCCTGGCAAGCTAGGGGGACCATCTGGGATGCCGGGATTTGAACCATCGTCCTTCTGCATGCAAGGCAAATGCCCTACCTCCATGCTATCTCTCTGGCCCTGTATCCTTTATTCTAATCATCCAATTTTTGGTCTCTTTCTTTCTTTCTTTCTTTCTTTCTTTCTTTCTTTCTTTCTTTCTTTCTTTCTTTCTTTCTTTCTTTCTTTCTTTCTTTCTTCTTTTTCTTTCTTCTTTCTTTCTCTTTCTTTCTGTCTTTCTTCTCTCTTTCTTCCTTCCTTCCTTCCTCCTTCCCTCCCTCCTTCCTTCCCTCCTTCCTTCCTTCTTTCCTTCCTTCCTTCCTTCCTTTCTTCCTTCCTCCTTCCTTCCTTCCTTCCTCCTTCCCTCCCTTCTTCCCTTCTTCCCTCCCTCCTTCCCTCCTTCCTTCCCTCTCTCCCTCTCTCCCTCCCTCTATTTTCAGAGCAACTTTTGAAATATGGTTACATGTTCCTTGTCTTTGATCTATTGATGACTCCTTGTTGCAATAACATACTGTCCAAGGATCTTCTATGGCATTGGGACCTCTCTATCCTGACCCTGTCTTTTCACTCCAGCCTTCATTACTCAAGTTGTTGCACCTCACATCAGTTTGCTGTGGCTCAGGGTCTCATTTCCCAGGCCTTTGCCCTGGGGATTCCTCCACCCTGATTCATTTATTTTTTGCCTGTTTGCTAAGCACTTGCTTATATTTCAGAATTGGCTGCTCTTCTGATAGATCTACCCCACTCTCTTCTGTATGTATGCTGCATGAGCATAACAGTATGCCACATACATATCCTGTTCTGTGTGAGATTTTGACTTGACTTGTTAATGAACATTCAATTCACATACACTAAGAACTGCTGAAAGAGTTGTGACACTTATTATTCTAACTTGCTCTCTGGGCATAAAGCAAAACATGTTGAAAGCACTCAGTAAATATTGTATGAATGCATGAATTATATGGTCTTGGGTACGGTCACTGACTGTTATTTGAAGAAATCCTTTAGCCAAGCAAACAATGCTTTTTTTTTTAAATTGAATCACTGTAAATTACACGTTATTATGATTGAGTTTCAGGTGTTCAATGTTATAACACAAGTTCCTTGGAAGTGTTCATGCTTCTATCTCCAGTTTCTCCTCTTCTCTCCAGTCTAACTCCACTGAAGGCACATTTATTTTTAGACATTATGATTTACACTATTATTCCTGATACAGTATTATGCATATTGTTTTACTTCCTTCAGCATCCAATCCTCTTCCAGAGTGACCACTTCCTTCTATCATTGTCATAGTTCCTTTCCCTGTCATATCACATTTCCCTCACATTGACCTGAATTATACTAAGGATTAGCTCTCCTGTTCTTTGTTTCTATTGCCTTTGGTCTTTGGTTATTCTCCTGGGTTTTTTTGTTTGTTTGTTTATTTAATGTCCTGCATATGAGTGAGATCATACAGTGTCTGTCCCTCTCCTTCTGATACATTTTACTCAGCATAATACTTTGTAGATTCAGCCATGTTGCTTTGACTTTATTTTTTCTTACATCTGAGTAATATTCCATTTTGTTGTTGTTTTTTTTTCTTTTTCTTGGGTCACACCCGGCAGTGCTCAGGGGTTACTCCTGGCTCCATGCTCAGAAATTGCTCCTGGTAGGCACGGGGGACCATATGGGGCACCGGGATTCGAACTGATGACCTTTGCATGAAAGGCAAACGCCTTACCTCCATGCTATCTCCCGGGCCCCTAATATTCCAATTTGTATGAATAACAGCTTCTTTATTCAGTCTCCTGTTCTTGAATACTCAGATTGTTTCCAAATTTTGGCTATATTAATAGTGCTGCAGTGAACATAAGAGTGCAGGTGTCTTTTCTGCATTCTGATTTTGTATCCTTGGGGACTATTTCCAGGAGTGGGGTTGCTAGGTTTCCGAAAGCTTAATTCCTAGTTTATTTAAGGAATGTCCACATTGTTTTCAAATTGTTGGACCAATCAATAATTCTACCAACAGTTAATGGGAGTCCTTTTTTTCCCTATACCCACACTAATGTTGGTTGTTGTTCTTTTTGTTGAGTGCCAGTATCTCTGGTATGAGGTGGTATCTCAATAATGTTTTTATTTGCATTTTACTAATTATTAGAGATATAAAGCATCTTTGTGTGCTTTTTAGCTATTTTAATTTCTTCCTTAAGGAAGTTTTTGTTCATATTTTCTCCACATTTTTGGGTGGTGTGGAATTTTTCTTGTAAAATTCTATCAGTGCTTTATATACCTTTAGATATTGACAATTTATTGTATGAGGATATTCTGGTCATTTTCTTTAAGGTGAAGAAACTTCTTAATTTAATGTAGTTCTGTTTTATTTATCTTTGCTCCCGCTTGCTTGGCTAGTGGCATTTTATTCATTTCTTGCCTCTAGCTTCAATGCCATGGAGAGTTCTGCCTATATTTTCCCCCATATATCTTATGGATCCAGGTCTGATATTGGGTATTTTAATCCACTTTAATTTGACTTTGTACATAGTGTTAGAGAGAGGTCTGAGTTCATTTTTTGGTGTGTGGCTGACTAATTTTTTTCAGCACTACTTGTTGACCTTTACCTTGCTCCATTTCATACTTTTTGTTCCTTTTAATTTAACAAAAATTACTTTAAATATATAAATATATATTTATATAAATTTATATAAAATATATAAATCTAAGAATCTGTCTCTGAATTTTAATTCTATTTTATTGATCTGACGCTCTGTATTTATTCCAATACCATGCTGTTTTAGTTACTACTGCTTTGTAGTCCAGTTTGAAGTTGGAGAAAATGATGCCTCTCATCTTTTGTTTTCTGAAGATTTATTTATTTGAGGAGAGGACTTGGCTTATTGTTTTATATGAATTTCAGGAGGGTTTGATACATTTCTTTGAAAAAGTGTAATGTGTATCCTTATTGGGACTTCATTGAATATGCACAATTCTTTAGAGAGTATTGCCATTTCCACGACTACTTTTATTCTCCCAGTCTATGCAAAGGGATATGTTCCTTCATAGCCACATTTTGGGTGGCGGGGGGGGGGGCACACCTGGTGATGCTCAGGACTTACTACTGGCTATGTGCTCAGAAATCACTCCTGGCTTGGGGGACCATATGGAACGCTGGAAGATCGAACCCAGGTCCGTCCTAGGCTAGCACCGGCAAGGCACATGCCTTACCACTCTGTGCCACCACTCTGGCCCCATAGTCTCATTATTTTTTAAGCAGCTGTTTGTAGTTTTCTTTGTATAGAATTTTCAACTCTTTAATTAAACAGATCCTAGGTACTTGATTTTTTGGGGGGGTCACTTGCAAATGGGAAATTTTTTTAATCACTTGCAATTCTATTTTATAACTTGCATGTAGTTAAGCAGTGGACTTTTGTGTGTCAATTTTGTAACAATAGTGCTTCCTTACATTTAAAATCTTAGTTTATAGTATCTACAGCACAGACGTTTCTGAGAATTAAAAACAGCTATATATTCATTAATTTAATACGTAGTTTAAACTACCATGGTGAGCAAAAACATACATGATCCTTTCTGTTTGGAACATATAAACTAGAGGGAGAAAAAGAAAATAATCACAAAACAAATGGAAAATGCAATCTATGGTCTGGTTTTAGTGATTTGTGTGTGTGTGTGTGTGTGTGTGTGTGTGTTTGTTTTGGGCCCACACCCAGTGACGCTCAGGGATTTCTCCTGGCTATGTGCTCAGAAGTCACCCCTGGCTTGGGGGACCATATGGGATGCTGGGGGATTGAACCATACTCTGTCCTAGGCTAGCACCCACAAGGCAGATGCCTTATACCCTGTGCCACTACTCTGGCCCCTCTGGTCAGTGTTTTAAACACAGAGATTCTTTCTGGGCCTTCAGAAATGTGGGGGTTCTGCAGCAGATTCCTGGCCCTGCGGGTTCCATACTACACCTGTCCCCTACATTCACCTGTTGACAGTCAGAAAAAACTGAAACAGTTCATTTATAGCTAGAACTGTGGAAGTGGCCTGTGTTGAGAGCAGTGGTATTGCCCAGCATAGAGCACTCACGGATACCTTTAAAACAAAGACAAACAAACAAACAAAAATACCCCAAACTCCCTTCAGTTGTACTGAAAATGCCATCATAGGTTCTATTTAATTTCAGAAAAAGATTATTTGAATGGAGGTCCATGAATTTAAAGGCCAAAGGAAAGCTAGCAGTGAATCCCAGACATAATTAGTAGGGCATCTATAGGAATTGGAGTGATAGTACAGTGGGTAGGGCATTTACCTTGCACGCAGTCAACCTGGGTTCGATCCCCAGCATCACATATGGTCCCCGGAGCCTGCCAAGAGAGATTTTGAACTCAAAGTCAGGAGTAAACCCTGAGCACTGCCAGGTGTGTTCCACAAACAAAACAACAACAAAGGGCATCTAGATAACAAAGGGAAATATTTGGATAAGCACATTCCAGATACTGTTTTCTTTGGTAACTGTCTTTTTGTTTATTCGATTTGAGATCATTCAGCTGACTCACTACTTTGGGATCATTTCTGGTAGGATTTGGGGACCATATGTGGTGTCCAGGTTGGAACGTACACCATGCCCACTGTACTATCTCTCTGGGGACTGTCTTATCCCCTCCTTTATTTATTTATATTCCACATATAAGTAAGCTAATTTGCAAATTATCCTTTTCATCTTGATTCACATTACTTAGCATGATATCTCCAGCTCATTCAGTTTTCAGAGAACTGCTATGGTTTCATCTTTCTCCGAGCTGAGTAATGGTCTATTGTGCATAGCATCACAACATTTTTGTCAATCACTTATCTCAGTTAGGCACATGAGTTGTTACCAGATTCCAGTTTAAATCTGAACCCATACAGTTACTTTATTTTCAGTAAGCATTAATCAAAGGGTACTGATGCTAGGCCTTTAGATCCCGATAAAATGGTTTTATTATTCCTCCTACTGAAAAGAACTTTCCCCACAAGAACTTCCCTCTGGATGAAGGAGAGGAGGCTTATGTGGCTTCAAGGAAGGATCTGGGCAAGTGGCAGATTTGAGTGATTACCTAGTAGAGGTAATTTCTGAAGTCCCAATCATGTAAAGTCTAAAATTATGGAATTCTGGGAGCAAACAAGTTCAACCATTCACAAGGCAAACTCTCTACAAACTGTACTCTTGCTCCAGCCCCAGTATGGATCATCTTGATTCTTTTGTTAATGAGAATCAGGAGGTACTTTATCAGAGAGATTTCTTTAGGAGTGACTTTCGATTATGCAGTTTCCCTAAAAGTGTCTTTGTAAGATGTTTATAATTTGGCCCTTGGCTTACATCATTCCAGTCTTCAGTGCTCCATTCTTTGGGCCATGAGGTATGTGACCAGATTTATCCACATGGATTGTAGTCCATTCAAGAGTAGACCTTAAAAACACACACACACACACACACACACACACACACACACACACACACACACATAAATGCTAGTTATCAATTGCCATTACTTAAATTTCATTGATTTTGCACATATTTTTGAGGTCTTAAGGGTTAAAAATAAGAAATTGCAGTGTTGTGAAATGAATTTGATTTGTGTTGAGAAAGGCTGCCAAATAGCTTCTTTCTCAGTCATATTTTGGCCTGAATTATTTGCCTAATTACTTGAGCTCTCAATTTTGCCCATGTCGATTCTGCTAAAACAGCAGTTTGAAAGAAAGCAACCCTTCAGAGACAAATTACAATCATCTGTACAGCGTCTTAGAAATTATTTATCACTTTCATATACTTTTTATTTTGAGTTGATTCCACAGTCTACCAAACGGGATATAGAATTCTTGAGAGGGGAGGATTTAGCATTTCTTCAAGTCGACTTAGTTAGAAACTCACAATATTTGATACAGGATAATAAAGGGTTGTGCTATTTAATACTGCTGCTTAAGGGATATAAAGTTTGTGGAACCGGCAGTTCACTATGCAAACTAGTTTGCTAGACTATGGATAGCTGTGTGACATATCTGACATCCTACTTAGGAAACATATATACCACTTTGCCTCACTCTTGCAATAATAAAGAAACAGGAGTAACTCTCCTTTCTTTTACACCAGAGAAAGAAAGCCTTAGGTAAATAAAATCTTAAGCCGTAACTATATTGTCATCTTCTTATGATCTCTATGAAAGTGACAAAAATCAAACAGTAGAGAAGGGCTTGAATATTTATTTCTTATCTCTTGTCCCTTCCATTTTCTTGTGTACTATCATTCATGAGATTACAAAGCACCAGGGTAGAATGAAAAAGATAGTAAAAAGCCAAGATCAATTAATTAGTTCCAGAATGTCTGAGAAATAAATGTCCCCACTTTTTTTTTTTACTTCATTAGGTTGTCCCCAATAAATCATAGACTTAGAGGTATTTGTTAGTGACTCAAGTGGGCGGTGGTATTGCTGCAGTGAGCAGAAGAATCTATACTTGATAAAGGAACTACTTCTGATTCAATTATGGAAAATTTAATTTTCATGAAATATTTAAAGGTCTAACCTGCAATGAAAATATTGATCATATCTAAATGAATATTATTAATGTTTTAAAGTTTTGTTCTTTTCTGTGCTAGGTTAGCAGAAATTAGTTTTTAGCATTAGAAGATAAATGTTCACCATATAATAGAATACTTCCTTATTTATTCTTGGAACCACAATAAATGGCATGGTATATTACTATCTTAAATTTTTTCTTAAATTTAATAAGATATTATTTTATGATAACAAGAAACAAGTGACAAGTGTTTTAACTAATGTAACCAATTAGGCATAGTCTAATAGTTTATAGCTCATAAGATAAAACTCTCTTTGAGATAAATCTCATGGATTTAAGCTTCACTCCCTGTGGGATTTAGTTTACCTGAGAAGTCACTTAAAATATTTAAGGAAAGAAAACGGAAAGTTAAGGCTAATTTTGAGGTTTTTTTTTTTTTTTTAAAGAAATTATATCCTTGGGGCAGAGCAATAGTGCAGAGATAGGGCATTTGCCTTGCACGCAAGTCGACCCGGGTCAGACTTGGGTTGGATCCCCTGCATCCCAGATAGCTAGCTCCCCGAGCCTGCCAGGAGTGATTTCTGAGTGCAAAGCCAGGATTAACCCCTGGGAGTCATCGAGTGTGGCCCAAAATCCAAAAAAAAAAAAAAAAAAGGAAAGAAAAGAAAAGAAAAATTATATTCTTTTCACCCCTAATTTTTTCAAAAATTTTAAGAATTACATCCAAATTTATTGTCTTAGTAATCTATAGATAATGGCCTGAAATTCTTCACTCTTGTTTTAGCTGCAACTTTATTCTGTAGTGAAGAACCCAGTTTAAGTGGAGAATAACTTGAACCTCATCCAAGGGACTGCATTGACTGATGAACCAAAGAGATCCATCATCAGCGGTGCTACTTTCTGGACACACTCACAGGAAGCCCAGATATTGAAACATAGTATAGTCATGGTCAAGGGAGAAAATGTCTTCTTTTATATAAACGATAAATACATATAATCACTTTATTTAAACACAAGAATACTCAACTGCCTTTGGTATCTTCCACATTATACAAACTCATTTGAATACAATAAGAATAACATTTTATACCTTTGCAAATCAATTTTTATGAAAGTTTCATTCTTAATCTTCGTCTCCTTCTATTTCTTCTTCTTCTTATTATTATTATTTTTCTTCTATTATTATTATTTTGGTTTTCGGACCTCATTTGGTGACGCTCAAGGTTTACTCCTGGCTCTGTGCTCAGAAATTGCTCCTGGCTTGGGGACAATATGGGGTGCTAGGGATCTAACACAGGTCTGCCCTGGGTCAGATGCTTGCAAGGCTAACTACTGCTGTGCTATTGCTGTGGGCCCCCTCATTCTATTTATTTAACTGAGGTTAGAAAATTGCTCATGGTTGAATTTCAGTCATAGAATGTACACCGTCCTTGACCACCAATGTCTCCAGTTTCCCTCCTGTCCACTCTTTCCCTCTGGGACAGGCATTTTACTTCTCTTTTCTTTTCCACACCATGGTTTGGACTACTGCTAATGAAGGACAACCTCTGGACAAAAATTGGGTGCTGAGTTTTATATTATATATGACATATATAAATATATCTTCTAAGTTATAAATTCTCTAGTCTCTGAGTTGTCAAAGAAAGAACATTATTGACTATAAATTGTTAGTGATTTCCTCGAGTCCATAGGAAACTGGTTATGTTAAATAATAAGGAACACGGGCTTTGTTTCAGTCTAGTTCACATTGAAGGATGGGTATTTTTTACAGTTTGAAACTCCTGGACCAGAAAAGTAATAAGTCAAAAATGCATTTGACTGAGAGTATAAAAATGCCTTGTATACACAATTGACCTAGGTTCAATCTCCAGCACCCCATTTGGTTCCCAACCTAGATTCAATTCAATCCTTGGTCTCTAAAGCCTGCAAGGAGTGATTCCTGTGTACAGAGCCAGGAGTATTCCCTGAGCACACCTGGATGTGGCTCAAAGACAAAAACAAAACAGAAAAAGAAAAATGCATTCTCATGGACCTATGTTTTAGCATCTTCTTAGCAAAGGAATCAGTCTGCTGCAAAGATTTCTTTCTTCATCTTGCATCATTTTAAATATTGGGAGAGATGACGATGAAGAATTAAACTTTCATGAAACTTGATTTGCAAAGGCATAAAATGTTATTTTTATTGTATTCAAATGACCTTGTGTTATGCTGAAGATACCAAAGGCAGTTGAATGTTTTTGTGCATTAATAGACTAGGCGCATAATGAACATGTTTGCATGTGAGAAAGTCAGTAATCAAAATCTATGAAGAATAATACAATTTATTCAAATTTGAAATTATCTCAAGTTCATTCATACAGGTCAATTGCATAATTTTAAAACTTTTTAAAGTTTTTCATATATAACATGAGTTATCTGACTGAAAATTCTACTTTTTAGTGACGTACAGGTACATATGCCCTCACCCTCCAAATAGAAAAAAAAAATGTAATTTTGGTGCTGTTTTGGGATGTTCTATTTGTTCCATTTTCATGAATATTTTTAGTCGTGTAGTCTCAGAAGTAATTATAAAGACAATAATTATAAATAATTAATAGTATGCTCTAGTTTAAACTAAAATGGGTCTTGACTACATTTAAATGTAGATGTTCCTTTTCATGGTTTTTTTTATTGTCTCATAAATTTAAAAGGCACAGTGCAAAAGAATGTTTATCTATATGTGAGTAATTCTTCTGAGAATATCTTATCAAATCTTCAAGAAACATAACTAGGATTGTATGGAATCATTTTTAGGATCATCTTATTTACCGATTAGAATGACTGAGCATAAAGCACTCCAGGGAAGATCTCACCATATGGGTGAAGTTACCCCTGTACGCTGTTTAACTTTATGGTGAGAATCTTCACAGAGAAAAAAATCATCTTTATGACCTCCCACAGCAGCTAGGCATTTTTAATGAAGAATTTTCATGGCTGCAGATCCAGCATTCTGTTGCTAATGGGCCTCGCACACTGCCATGTGTGTGCAGCATGTGGGCGCTTAATAAATACTATTTGATGATAGAACTTAATTTAGCCGTGACATTTTATGAATGCTATGATTCACATACCTCCACAGTGCTCACAAATGCACTTAAGTTTTCATTTTGTAGAAGTTCAGGAGCCAACTTGGCACCTGTACAGCAAAAGCTCCTCTGCTTGCTCATGGTTCGAACTGGAGGGTTAACCAGCAATTCACTCACCCAGTCCCCCCATGTATTAAGAGTTCTACTGAAGACTCGTAGAGATGCGTCCTTTTCATAGATTCCACATCTCCAGCTGACTCCTTGTTCGATGTGGCCATTTTGCAATCAGAGTCAAAATATCACTTGGGGAATGGGAGTGTCAGTGGGTCGTCACAAATCCATCACAGCTCTTAGAGCTGATGAAAACAGAATTCGGAGAAGTAGTGAGAATTCAGTGGAAGGGGTGAGTGACTGAGCTAATTAAAAATAATAAACAAACAAACAAACAAATATTTCGGGGTTGCTTTAGGGACATTGGTTGAAAAAATTTTCTACAATTACAGTATAAAGATTTGAGGGTGATAGCAATAAAAAATTCAGAGATGTTTTTCATTAAAAGAGAAGACCTCATATACTCACACTTTCTGCTTACTTGTTCATTGTTTGGGTGAGATTAACCTTCTAGATGATTCCATTCCCTTCCTAGGAGGGTCCTAGCAGCCTCTATGAAGCAGACTACTCTTTCTGAAATAAGTTCCACAATGCAAAAACTAATGGAAAATGATATAGCTAGAAACATGGTGGAATGGCTTGAATGTGAGATGACCCAGATACAAGGAAAGATCATGTTTTTGGCACACAACAGTTGGTTTCAGTGGGTCTTTTGGTTTTTGTCTCTATCAGGGATTAAACCAAAGTCTCAGATATTTTAGTCATGTACTCTACTACTGAACCACACCACGCTGTTGATAACAAAACACTTAAGGCTGGGAAGCTGTCTGGAAAATAATCCTGGTTCCTAGACATGTTTTTTTCCTTGCTCCTTCCCATTTATTTTTGTTGTTCTTACTGTAGTTGCAATGGTTGTAGGCCACATATGGTTGGTTATAGTAGCGTTTATACACTTTTTTTAGTTGCTGTTCTCATCAAGATTCCCTATTTTGGTTGCAATGATCACTAGGTCTACATGCTTGTCTGTATGCTTGTATAATATACTTGATTGAAGTGCTATGGTGAATACATAAATGTTCTAAATGGACATTTTTGTTGTGGTGCCAGAATCACAAACTTCATTGCCTCTTGGATTGTATGTAGCTCATGAAGTGGTGCTGGGGATCAAACTCACTGCCTCATAATGCAAAGAAGATCCCCTACCCATGAGCCAGCCACATCCCCCAGTCCCAAAGCAATGAACTTTTATTTTAGAATTCTATAGTTGATCTTACCAATATTAATTCATGGCTGAATCATTATGAACCATGGAATTCTAGCTTATGTAAATATAGACACATAGACATAAACATAAAGCTTGACTGTAACTGTGTGAACATTTTAATGATTAATTCTGGGAAAAAACCATAGAAAGAGTAGAATTCTGATCTGAGCTTCATACAAACTTCATCTATTTCTTGAGCCTCGCTATTGACAGAGAATAAAATCATGCATTCATTACTGAAATTTTAAGTTACATATAGGTTTCACTTTGATTTGTTTATTTGGTTTATTATTTTATTTATTATCTTTGTTTATTATCTTGTTCTTTATATGTAGAATCAGCTATACCAAATGATCTTTTTTTTTAAAACTTAGATTTTTTAATATAATTTTTATTTTAATCATAGTGGGTTAAAATCATATTTTAGGTACATATTAACATAAAATCAGGGGAATTCCCATCACCAAATTGTCCTCCCTCCACCTCTGTTCCCGTCCTACTTCCCATATCCTCTTCCCTAACCCCCGGAGTTGCTAAAGCAAGTGGTCCTTTTTGTGTCTAGCTTACTACTTAGTGGTCTTACACCTGTTTGGTCTTGGTACCCCCTTATTCCCTCCTCCCCCAGTTGGGAGGCGGGACTAGTTAGTTCAAGTTATGTGGTTTTGTTTAAAGAAAAGTAATAACCTGGAGAGAAAAAAGAAAAAAAGGGATCAAATACTCCGGAAATGGGTGGAGTCCTTCTAGAGGCTTTCATCCTTGGTTTGAGAGATGGAGGGGAAAAGAAGGCGAAACAGCACAACAGTACATAAAGAACTGTCAAATAAAATATCCAGTGAGCATTTAAAAAAAGGGGGGGGGTAAGCACCATATAAAGGCCATGGTATTGAGATAAAAAATGTGGCAGAACACTTAAGAAAAGAAGAAAATAAATAAATAAATATAAATGGAGACATCCACTTCAATAGCCAAACCAAAACAATGAGATCAACAAAAAATAGATAAGTAAATAATAATAATAATAAATATTGTTTTGTGCTTGTTTTTTTTCCCTCCTGCAGATGCACAGTAAATATTGGGGTCGTTCAAAAAGGAATTTCCTTTGCCTAATTTACAGGGGTCCTCAAACTTTTTAAACAGGGGCCCAGTTCACTGTCCCTCAGAC
>PVKC010033114.1:0-14037 GCA_004027635.1 Crocidura indochinensis
ACACACACACACACACACACACACACACACACACACACACACACACACACACACCAACAACAAACCCTTGCCATTAGCACTAGTCGATGGAAGATTCTGAGTCATAAGCATAGAAAGGCAAATAGAAAGCTCCCCAAAATTAAGCTAGTGTATATAAAATGGTATCTAAATGTCAATATGACAATTCCTCAATTGTGCTAAAAATAAAAAAATGATTCTTAAAGCTATCTAAAAGAAAACATCTTCATAATACAAATAAATTATATATGAGTCATTTCTCTTCTATTATCAAAGATAAAATAGTTAAAATTTATGAAGTAGTTGGCTTATTGAACATGAAATTTGGAATGCTTATAGTCAATGATTCATGAATTCACACACACACAAAAAACCACCAAAGTAGGGGCCGGAGTGATAGCACAGTGGTAGGGCATTTGCCTTGCACGTTACAGACACCTGACAGAGGTGAGTTCGATCCCCAGCATCCTATATGGTCACCCGAGCCTGCCAGGAGCGATTTCTGGGTATAGAGCCAGGAGTAACCCCAAAACATTCAACAAAAATGCAAAATAAACTTGAAAAGTTAGTCTAAGGCTAAAAGCTCTAACTTCACATAAAATTCCAAAGTAAGTTGCTCACACTGACAAAAATAACCTTCTTAGATAAACTGAAACATAAAAAAAGATCAAGTTATTTAGGCAACGTGGAATGCTTACTGACTTGGATCTGGGGCCTGGGGAAGAGCTCAGGGTTGAGCACAGATCCTGAATTAAATCTCCATTATCACATGTCTTATCCTATACCACTCACCCCTTTACACCTCTCCAATATAGCCTCAGTAGCCCAGAGCACTGTTGGATCCAATTGATTGTGTATCTCTAGGAATGTCCTTTAAGTTCCCAGAGCATTGCTTTGAGAGTACCACTGTTCCTCTAACATATACACACCAAAAAAGACTTAAGATTTTTAAATTTTTTTGGCAAACAAATTTTAGCATTTACTAAATTAAAAAAATAAAAACAGAGTAATTACTGAGAATTAGGAGACTGTAAGTGTTAGATGAAATAGGTCTTCCTCATAGACTTCTAGACTCTTAGATTTCTCTTGTAACGCTTCTTACCTCTCACTTTTTTTGGTCTTTCCTAATTTATCTTTACCTATTAGCATTAGCAATAACATCTACAGTAAGCTGCAAATCACTCTATATTTATATAGTCTTATAATTAAAAATTTAAGAATTAACAAAATAGGACTAGGAGTTAAATTAAGCACTCCCTAAACATGCATGATTCCTAAAACAAGTACTCAAATAACTATAAAGGAGCAAACAGTCATCATTGAAACAAAATTAAAACTATATAAAGTTTTCAAAAAATGTTATGTTGCTAGAACTAATATAAAAGTAACAATGTGTTATACTCTGGGTAATCTAAATCACAAAAGAATTGAGTTTACCAGTTTAAATGATCTAAGCAAGTAAATTCTTTTCTAGAAAAAATTAAAATCAGTTATAACTTATAAGTTACTAGTTATAAGATGAATTATAAATCATTAGTGAAAATGAATTAGCGGGGCCTGGGAGATAGCATGGAGGTAAGGCGTTTGCCTTTCATGCAAAAGGTCATCGGTTCAAATCCCGGTGCCCCAGGGGCAACTTCTGAGCATGGAGCCAGGAGTAACCCCTGAGCACTGCCGGGTGTGACCCAAAAACAAACAAACAAAAAAAAACAACAACAAAAAAAATGAATTAGCTATCTCTGAAGAAGTTGCAAGGACGAAGACTGGAACAAAATAAAGATAGAAGAATAAATAAGAAAACTGAAGTCATAGTGTAGTGTTTACCCTCTACCTTCTTTCCACAAGCCAGGGTGGGTATCTTTGTTTTATAAGTAGTTGTTCATATCTACTGACAATAACTATTTAGCATCTTTACATGTGAATTTCAATAGCAGTAGTTACAACATATTTAATTATAGCTATTTAGGAAGAAGTTACAGATTTGCAGATGTACAGAAAATCAGGACTGGATGAACAATTAAAATTTTCTGAAATCTTTAAATTTATAAATAAAAATGAAAGGCAACTGATGATACTACGCTTATGTCACCGAGCAAACTCATCAATTCTGTTTATAATTCAACAATTCAATGGCCATTGAGTATGAAAAAATAACTTTAAAATTCAGAGAAAAACATTTTTTTAACGTATTTAAGAGATTAACTAGGTACTTGTTATTTTTTTATTTTTGGTTTTTGAGTCACACTGGCGGCACTCAGGAGTTACTACTGGCTCTACACTCAGAAATCGCTCCTGGCAAGCTGGAGGAAATCATATGGGATACTGAAATTCAAACTACCATCCGTCCAGGGTCGGTTGCAGGCAAAGCAAATGCCCTACCATTGTGGTATCTCTCCGGCCCCAGTACTTGGTTGTTCTTCTCAAATTCCTATTGACAGACAGGGTACTTAATTTTTTTTTTTTTGCTCTTTAAACTAATTATTTTGTTTAAACACTAATTACAAGGTTGTTCATAATACAGTTGGATATCTCCTCACCCAATTGCAAAGCTGTTCATGACTGAGTTTAAGTCATACAGTATATAATACCCTTCACCAGTGTACATTTTCCACCAATAACCTCAAGTTTTCCTCCCCCCAGTTGGTATCTGGGGCAGACATTTTTCTTCTCTCTCTCCTGCCCTTTAGACACTGTGGTTTGCACTGCTCTTAAAGGAGTATCATGCCTATTACATAATTTCCTTTCAGCAACCAGTTCTTTTCCAGAGTGATGATTTCAACTATCATCGTCATAGTGGTCCTTTCTCTGCCTTAACTGCACTCCACCACTATTTATGGCAAACTTCCTATTATGGACTGGCCCTCCTGACCCTCATCTCTATTGTCATGAGATATTACCTACTATCTTTTTTTTTTTTTTTATGTATCTCACAAATGTGTTCATTCGATGTCTGTCCCTCTCCCTCTGACTCATTTTGCTCAACATAATAATCTCCATATCCATAAATGTACAAGCAAATTTCATTACTTTATTTTTCCCAACAGCTATGTAGTATTCCATTGTGCAGATTACCAGTTTCTTTATTCATTCCTCTGTTCTCAGATACTTGGGTTATTTCCAGATTCTGGCTACTGTGAATGGATGGCACTTTTCTTGCATGTATCTGACCCAAGTCCAATACCTGGCACCCTATATGTTTCCCTAAAATCCCACCAGAAGTGACCTCCATACTGAGCCATGAATACAATCAAGTATGGTTGCAAAATACAACCTCCTCCAAATAAAAAGAATAGCAATTCATATTTTGAAAGAAACGGGCATAAGTTTAAAGTGGTATCCTAAAGCCCAATGAAGTTTTTAAAGTGAAACTAAAAAAAGTGTTAATTTGTGAATAAAAATGATTTTTAGTAAAGTTTATGGAAGATTTGTTAATAGGGAAATTCTTAATTTCTATGGAAGGGCTGGAACGACAGCACAGTGATAGGGTGTGTGCCTTGCATGGGGCCGAACTGGTTCGGACCTGGGTTTGATCCCAGGCATCCTAGATGGTCCCCTGAGCCTGCCAGCAGCAATTCTGATTTCTGAGCTAGGAATAACCCCGGAGCATCTCTGGGTGTGAACCCAAATGAAAAAAAATAAATAAATAAAAAACAAAACAAAACAAACACCCCCCTCAAAAAAATATTCTATGAAAGTATAGTTATTCCATTTAGGCAATTATGTTTATTCTAAGAACACATAACAGATAGACGTTGCTATGCAAAACTTAATAGATCTGGTCTCCGGGTCCAGATCACTGGTGTTTTCTAAGAAGGAAGGACACGCAGTGCCAACTCTGTTACAGGGCTCAGAGCTACACCCACCCACACCCTCTTCTGTTCACATTTAATCAGCCCAGCCCCATGATTAATTTCTGAGAGAAGCCACTGCTGTACTGAACCTGGTAGACACAAGATGCCAATGGTGGTTAATCATTCAGATACAGATGTGGGCGTATAGTAGCAAATCTCCAAAGTTCACAGTACTGATAGTCTATTTGAAATACAGAAAATTAGATGGAAGAGTTGTACAGAAGCCCACTAAATTAGAAAAAAAACTATGGCACAGAAGGCCCAACTAATATCCAAAAGCACAGGAAATTCTTGGACATTAACTTTAGTATCACCAATATGAGAAAAATTTTGTAACCAGCAAAATAAAGCAAATTATTCTGTACTTACTGAGGGGGCAGGCTGGGGGTGGTGGGTAACTTGGGACATTGGTAAAGAGGTCACACTGGTGCCTTTGTTATTAACTGTTATTAATGACTGTTATTAACAACTGTGAAAATCATGGCATTTGAAATTTTAAACAGGGTGGGAGCGAAATAATACATACTATGCAAATATACAATAGAGGAAGCCTAACTACCTTTTTTCCAGTAAAGCAGTCAATGAATTATCTTCCTCTAAGAATGACTACCACATAAAGGCTTTTGAAAATATTCTCACTGAATAAATATTTCTCGTTAATTGTAAAACAGAAGAACCAATTAAAAGTCTTCCTCTTCATCATATCAAAACAGAGAACTCTCACTGAGGAAAAAACAGTTGAAACACAAGGCCCAGAGGCTTCTGATGGCAATCAGACATGAAGCTGAGAACAAATCACTACAAAGCATGGTCTAAAGTTGGTCTCAAACTTGAGGCCCGCGAGCTTTTTTTGGCTCTCCGTACATTTTGTGGCCCTGCCCTAGAGGAATCTTTTTCTGTTTTGTTTTGTTTTAGTTGTTTGGGTCACACCCCCCAATGTTCAAGGCTTACTACTGACTTTGCACTCAAGGATCACCTGACTTTGCCTCCTGCGGCCCCCAGGTAAATTGAGTTTGAGACCCCTGATTCTAAACTGAATGGTGACCCTGACCAACAAAGGGACAAAAAAATGATATAGTGACTGGGAGCTACTGAGGAAGACTTGCATCTGAAGAGTGTTAATTTTTAACAAGTAGAATTTGAGAACAAGTGAACTAACAATCTAAATAAGTATCTGAGATAAAACCTCTACTTGGGAAATTATCAGGTGACTTAATTGTCCACTGCCACCTAGTGGTAATGTGCAAAAAGCTGAAAAGTAGTAATGTCTCCTTCAGAAAAGTGGTGTCCACATACCACATACCAAGACTCTTCAGTGTAAATGAAGTTTCTATTAATTAATTTCATTATTTACTGTGCATTATTTATAAATAAAAATGAGCAAATTAAATAAGACTACAAATATTGACAACACACCTCTTTAGAATACTATTTTAACTCTATATTTTTAGTGAGAAACAATTTGAAGTCAGCACTGAAGGGTTACAAATACCGTATATACTAGAGTATAAGCCGGGATTTTTAGGCACAATATTTGTGCCGAAAAACTCGAAATAGGCTTATACTCGGGTCATGCGGGTCATTTGACTTGTGCCCCTGCACCGAATCAAATGCATATAGTCTTCAGCCTTCTTTTGCTGTCTGCTGGAGGGGCGGTGCTTCAGCTCAGTCCACAAGTCTTCGCTGAGCTGAAGAGGTAGGCAGCTCAACTGAACTATATGCCACTAAACTATAACCCACAATAGTCTGCTCTTTGTATGAGACCAACAGCAGTGATGATGATATCTGCAAACTTAGTGATGAAGACAATGTCCATGCGGATACCCTCAAATCAGAGAAAGCTGAAGCTCTGTTTGGACATACAGATGAAGGGGAAGAATCCAGTTTTGAAGGATTTTAACCTTTGTATTTAGCTTGATTACCTGTTAAATTATGGTTTTCTTTCTTTGAGGGGGAAGGCACACCCAGTGACACTCAGGGGTTACTACTTGCTATGCTCTCAGAAATTGCTCCTGGCTTGGGGGACCGGGGACACCGGGGGATTGAACTGCGGTTCATCCTATGCTAGAGAGGACAAGGCAGATGCCTTACTGCTTACGCCATTGCTCCAGCTCCTAAGCTACGGTTTTATGCACTTTATTTAAAGTTTTAATGCTAATGTTGCTAGTTTACGGCTTTTCTTTAGCAATAAATATTGAAAAACATTTAACCTGATTCCTCAATTACTGTAATTGTTTTGGGTATATATTTTTATGTTTGAAACTTACCAGTGGCTACTGCATTTTCTACCTCAGCTTATACTCGAGTCACTAAGTTTCCCCAGTTTTTAGGGTAAAATTGGAGGGGTTGGCTTATACTCGAGTATATACGGTTGCTGTATTTTAAAATTTTACACCAAGAGCAATCACAGAGAATTGAAATTACATTGAGTGTCCTTAATAGGGGTAAGAAGACTGTGAGACACTAATGCAAAATAAATTCTAGTCACTCATGAAAATGTACTTAAGTTTTTTTATTTGTTTGTTTTGTTTTTTGGGTCACACCCAGCAGTGCTCAGGGGTTACTTCTGGCTCCATGCTCAGAAATCGCCGCTTCTGGCAGGCTCGGGGGACCATATGGGATGGGATACTGGGATTCGAACCAATGTCCTTCTACATGAAAGGCAAATGCTATCTCTCTGGCCCCTGTAATTATTTTTAACCGAAGTATTACATTAATTTTGCAATCTACAACATCTATAACTATTTTAGATATGCCATTTCAGGAAGCCTTCCCCAGAGATACTAAATGATAGTGCTAAATAGTAATTTTGGAAAAAATATTAAGCAACAAGTTGAAACAATTCTAGTACTTTAGTAAAATTTCACAGATGAACACCTTACAGCTCAGCAGTTCTGCTCCCTTTACCTCCACAATATACTAGCTGTGTTAATGAGACATGCTAATATATCTAAGTCTCAGTTTCTCTTTCAAACTTACCATTCTATACCATACAGATTAGGAGCCTCTGCTAGTTTATACAGCTCACAACTGAATCTTGCTCCACATAATTCTACTTATTAGCTACTTCACATGCTGGACAGTACTTGGCATAAGTAATCACAAAACAGCTTTGCTATCACAGCTATTTTATTTTTCATAAAAGAGTATCACTATGCTAAGTACTTACTAGTTTCCACAGAAGCCCAAAAATATTACTTATCAGTGTAATATTTGGTACATGTTTTATATTAAATAATAAATTCATTAAGGAAAAAAGATGATGCATGTTTTAATGTATCTGTTTCTTTTTTTTATTTACAAGAAACACCTATTCACCAACAGTTATCATACATTAAAAACTGTATTATTTTGTATTTTCCTGAATAAGCATTCTAATTCTGATGAGATCAAAATACTTTTAAAAATCAGTGGGTCGGGGCCGGAGAGATAGATGCAGAAGGACGGTGGTTCGAATCCCGGCATCCCATATGGACCCCCGAGCCTGACGGGAGCGATTTCTGAGTATAGAGCCAGGAGTAAAACCCCTGAGTGCTGCTGGGTGTGACCGCCCCCCCAAAAAAAAAAAAATCAGTGGGTCTATTTTCCATTATAACAAAAATGCCTGGAGCAATGGTTCTTGGCACTAAAACATTGAAATGATGTTCATTCTCCAATAAGAAGAAATATACACATAAAATACCATATACAATATTTAGTGATAACTTAACGAAGTTCAGAATGATAACCTGTTCTAGAATTATGGGGCTTTGCCCTTTATATCTTAGTATATAGTTTATATTTAACAATTCAGTATGCTATATATTGTAAATTAAACTCAAATTTCCATTGCTAAGTATCAAAGTAAGGATTATGTACAATTATTACTGATTCAAAATAAGGATTATGTACAATTATTACTGATTCTAAAACTAACATCATAGTAAGTACACTTTTTTTTTTTTTTTTTTTTTTTTTTTTTTTGCTTTTTTGGAAGGCTACAACCAACAATGCTCAAGGCTACTCCTGGCTCTGCACTGAATGGTCATTCCCAGAGGTGCTTGAGGAACCATATGAGATGTTGTTGGAGATCGAACCATGGTTGGTAATGTGCAAGGCAAACACCCTATCCACTGTGCTATCTCTCAGCTCCTAAGTATAATTTTGAAATAGATAATTTCATGAACAATAGCAAATATTCTGAAATTAAAACTATTCAAACTGAAAATGAACAAATATGCTAAACCATATTTATATCTTTTAATATCTGATTACTCAATTTCTAAACTTAATCATACATACAGAATTTTAGTGATCCTTAAGGTTCATTCTAGAAAATGTCAATAAACACCAATTTTTAAGTCCCATCTGCCATTTATTTTAAAGTAAGAACATAGGAGAGATGCAGCAGCAGCAGCATAGGACCAAGTAGGCTTAGTCTCTGGTCCTGGATCACTGAAATCTTTTTGTGATGGAGAAGACCCAGCGCCTCCCTTGTTGGTGGGCTTAGAGCTACACTCACCTCTACCTGCTTCTGCTCACATTTAAATGGCTGGCATCACACCATGACAATGCCAGATGCCACTGCAGCATCAAAGCTGATAGACCTGAGATGCTATGGTGCTTGATCATCCTAGTGATTCACATTTCCAAAGTTAACACTATTGACAGTCCAGTAGGAATAAAGAAAATTAGATAAGCATAGAAGTCCATTAAGCTAAATTAGCAAAAATGATAGTACAGAAGGCACAACGAGAACCTAAAAGCTCAGCAAGTCCTTGAAGAATAACTCCAATAACACTATTATGAGACATGCACTGTAACAAGCAACAAATTATTTTGTGACTGCTAAGGGGACACCTTGGTCACCACTGGAGACACTGGTGGAGGAAAGGTCACAGTGGTGGTGGGATTGGTACTGTAATACTAAATACATGAAATAACTGTATTATAAACAAATGTGTAAATCATGGTGTTAAAGTGTCTGAAAAAAAATAAGAACACAATAACAAAAGTATTTATTTGGTCAGGTATTAATATACTATAAAATGCTTATGATAAATATAAGACAATTTTTAATACATAATTATGAAAGATCTTACCATTTGGGGGATCTCGTCTTTTCTCTGTTAGAAAACAAATTAAAAGAATAATATTAGGCCAACATAGTATGAACGAGTATAAAACTGAATTCACCCAAACATAGTATAAAGCTGAATTCCTTTTTTTTTTTTTTTTTTGGTTTTTGGGCCACACCCGGTGACGCTCAGGGGTTACTCCTGGCTATTCGATAGGAATTCGCTCCTGGCAGGCACGGGGGACCATATGGGGAACCGGGGGATCGAACCGCGGTCTGTCCTAGGTTAGCGCAGGCACCTTATCTCCAGCGCCACTGCCCGGCCCCTATAAAGCTGAATTCTTAATGCTAAATGGATATTCAAGAAAGAATTTTTTAAGGCTTTCACATAAACACAAGGCATGTACTTTATTGCTAGATCACAATTTTGGCTCTATTACTTCCTTTTAAATGGAGAAAAAAATAGATTTCTCTGAAGAACTGACATTTGAGTAGATATCTAAAAAATAAAAAATTTTAAAAAATGAGAGCAACCTATAGAAACTGGAAAGAGCTAAAGAATGGAATAATTATAAAAAGGAAAACCAGGTTCTGGACAAAGCAGGGTTCCAAACAGCATTAAAGACTTCAAAGAGTATTCCACATACTAGCTTTCTAAACTATGGGCTGCAATTCCATAAAGGTTAAAATAACCCGAATAGAGACCATTAAAAATTTGGCAACAGTACAAGGTTCACTCAACAATGAAATTTTAATTCAAAATCAATGATAGAATGAATCTGAGGATTTCTGGCAATGTTCGCTCATGCTGAATTTCTTGGGTGAAAAGGGATCACAAGAGGAAAATATTTAATAAGGCTGTTTTTTATGTATCGTAACTCTAAAAGAGCTCCGAGTAGTGAAAATTACATGGTCTAAACTATTTCTAGAAGCTTACTTTGGCTACCCTATGGAAAGGGAATAGTAGAGAACAAAAGAAAAGAAAAAGTTCCAGTCAATGACATAAAAATTGAAAACCTGGTCAATGGAATCATTAGTGGGTTTTTGGACATAAAATTACAAGTTCTTTGTTCGATTCTATTTTTTAAAAAAAGACAAAAACCCAAGCAAACTGTAATAAGAGAGAATAGGGAAAAAATTACAATGGACATTTTAGATATACAAAAAAAAAAAAAACTCAAGAAATGTCTATGAACCTGCTGTGCTATGTGATGAGTAACTTAAAAGAAAATCATGAATTTATATATTCATGCTATCTCGCAAGACTGATCCAGAGGAAGCATAAACCCAGAAAAGGAATTGATGCAGAAATTCAAAATCTTCCAAACGACAAAAGTCTTGGTCCAGATAGGTTCTCTAGAAATCTAACAAACCTTCAAAGAAGAATTGCTGCCTATATTCCTTAAGCTTTTCCACAGATCAGAGACAGGAGTCCTTCTGAAAAAGTTTCAATATAAGCCTTTATAGCTATGAATATCTCCCTTGGTACTCCTTTGGCTATGTTCCCTAGGTTCTGACAGTTTCTACATGATTTTTGTTTTGAAAATCTTTTCAAGTCTTCTTTGATTTCCTCTTTGATACAGTAGCTTTTTACCAGTATGTTTTTAGTTTCTAAATGTTAAAATTTTCCCAACTTTCTTTTAATGATTTCTCCTTTATAGCATTATAATAGTCTAAAAAGATACCTATTATCATTTCTATTTTCATGACTTTAACTTGTGAGCCCTCTTTGTTATAACTATCCAACTGTATGGCAAGAAAGAGCTATGAACAATATGTAAATCAATGAGTTAAGATGCATTTCAATAAAACTTTATTATAAAAGTAGACAGCAGGCAAGATTTGTCACATGAACTGTAGTTTTTTTCATGACTATCATTTAAAAGAATTAAAAGTGGGAACGATGGGAGAGCAACTGGGTACATTGGTGGCAGGAAATGTGAACTGGCAAAGGATGTTTTACATTGTATGGCAAACTCAATCATAAACAACTCAGTAATTGTGTATTCATGGTGATTCAATTAATTTATTTATATTAAAAACTAAAAAAATTAAAAGACTTAAAAATAAAAGTTTACCAGATTTCCTTTGTCGTCGACCCAATAAATCTGTAACTGCTTTTCGAAATTTTTTTGCTTCTTCTTCATTGGCAAAATTAAGAGCAACTTGACAAGTCTGAAACATTCCACCAAAAGATAAACAACCCTTAAAATTTAACTTTATAAAAAGAGATCTTATTTTTATAAACTGAATAACTCAGGAAGACTTAGAAATGAATAAATTCAAGGAAAAGACTTAGAAAAGATTCCTACAACATTTAACTATTAAACAAATATTTCATCTTTCACAAAAACAGTGAACTAAATTTGATCCCCAAGCACCACTAGGAGTAAGTCATGACAGCAAGGCAATTTGGTCCAAAAACCAAAGAGAAGGAAAAAAAAAGAAAAGGTTAAATTGTAGGTCAATTCTGTATTAGTTTGTTGATATTTTACAATATAATTACAGGTCCCTTCAAATTTTAACTTTAATTTGGTTAAATTATTGAAAATAAAATGTATATTAGTTAACATTGTAACTACATACTTTTTTTGTTTTGTTTTGTTTTTGGGCCACACCAGAGGTTTCTCCTGGCTATGCGCTCAGAAATTGTTCCTGGCTTGGGGGACCATATGGGACACCAGGGATCAAAACAAGGTCCGTCCTGGGTCAGCTGCATGCAAGGCTAACCCTCCTATCGCTGCACTATTGCTCTGGTCCCTACAACTACATACATAAAGGCTTCCCTGAAGTAACAACTAAAAAATAATTCCTAAAAAGATGGATGTATCATTTAATCCAACCTTCATTTCTTTTCTACTGGATAAAATGTTAAAATATAAAAACACAAAAAATTTAAAATTAACCATAACACATTAATTCAGACAAGATTACTATAAAGTAGTGATGCCGAAGTCACATTTTCTGTAAGCATATAAAGATAATTAAAATACTCGATTCCCTCCAGCTATTGATTCAGAAATGTTTTAGAACAAATTGCTTTCACAAAATAATATGAAAAATTAATATTTAATGCCCTAACAATATATGCTTAAATATTTAAATATGTAATATTAAAATATTAAGTTAGACAAAATAAGATTTCATTTTTATAAATAAAAGTTCAGAAATTAAACTATTTGTACAAAGTCACACGTGACTAAAAAAAAAAACACTTCTAGAAAGAAAATTATATCAAGATTTTTTTTTTAAGTTTTTGGCCCTTAAAATTTTTCTTGGCTCAAATTTATAGCCACTAAAGATATTTTTGCTTTTTAATGGTTATTCAGTGTATCATTTATTTGAAAGTAAAGCCCCGCCCTACTGCGTGCTACTGGGGGAACTGTGATCTGAGGGGACTCTCTTTCTGTGCTGCTTTCTTTGCTGAATTCTTGGAGCTCCCCGCAAAAACCAGAGCCCTGAGAAGTGAATACAGAGGTCGCTGGAAGCTGGGGCTGCCAGCTGACTAATCAGTGAGTAAGAACTGGCTGGCTAAGGAGATTACCAATTGGAGAGCTGGTTGCTCCTCCTACGGGAGACTCCGCCCTACTGCGTTCTACTGGGGGAACTGTGATCTGAGGGGACTCTCTTTCTGTGCTGCTTTCTTTGCTGAATTCTTGGAGCTCCCCCCAAAGACCAGAGCCCTAAGAAGTGAATCCAGGGGTCGCTGCAAGCTGGGGCTGCCAGCTGACTAATCAGTGAGTAAGAACCGGCTGGCTAAGGAGATTCCCAATTGGAGAGCTGGTTGCTCCTCCTACGGGAGACTCCGCCCTACTGCATTCTACTGGGGGAAATGTGATCTGAGGGGACTCTCTTTCTGTGCTGCTTTCTTTGCTGAATTCTTGGAGCCCCAGAAGAGGCTCCAATAAACCAATAAACCCCATCACAACAGGCAGGAAAAACCACACTACTGGCGTGACAATGCGGAAAGCTCGTAGGCAAACACTATGCACTGAGAATGAGGATGATGTTTTGGATGATCTTAAAAATCCCAAGCCTCTGTTTAATCTCTCAGACAAGGAACTTAAAATAGAAATATGGAGTATGTTTGTAAAACTCCAAGAAAGCATAGATCGATCAGAACAGAACACAAAGACAGAACTCAAAAAACTCCAAACTGAAATAGCAGGCCTGAAAAACACGGTAGCTCTACTGAAAACCTCAGTGGATGCCCTTGACACCAGGGTTTCAGCAGCTGAAGAGAGAATCGGAGTACTGGAAGATGAGTTACACAAAAACTCAACTCAGCAGAAGAAATGGGAAAAGAAACTTATGACAAACGATCAGGCAATGAAAAGATACTCAAGGAATGTGAACAGATGAAAATTGAAGTCTTTGATAAACCCAAAAGAAACAACATAAGAATTATTGGAGTCCCAGAGACCCAAGTAGAAGATCATCACGAAGAATCAACTGTCAAAGACATCATCAAAGAGACAATACCAGAATTAATGACTACATGCGATCAAATTCTGCATGCCCGAAGAGTACCAGCCAAAACACCCCCAGACACATCATCGTTACAATGAAAAATCCTACAGATAGAGATAGAATACTGAATGCAGCAAGATCAAAAAGGGAAATTAGATTCAAAGGAGCATGCCTGAGACTTACAGCAGACATGTCACAAGTAACTCTCAAGGCCAGAAAACAGTGGTGGGATATTGTGACAAGACTGAAAGAAATGAATGCCTCACCAAGAATATTGCACCCAGCCCGACTGACATTCAGGTTTGAGGGAAGTTTACATAGCTTCATGGATAAACAACAGCTTAAAAACTTTACAGAAGATAAGCCAGGCTTAAAGGAAAAACTGACAGGTCTACTCTAAGAAAAGAGAGACCAACAAACACAGGAAACTTATCTACAAAGAAGACATCAAACCCTATAACAATCATCTCCCTCAATGTTAATGGACTTAATTCACCAATTAAAAGACACAGAGTGGCAAAGTGGGTCAAAAAGTTGAAACCAACCTTCTGCTGCTTGCAGGAAACCCATTTGAATAGACAGAGTAAACATAGACTCAGGATCAAGGGCTGGAGGAAGGTCATAGAAGCGAACAATACCTTC
>PVKC010033115.1:0-14062 GCA_004027635.1 Crocidura indochinensis
GGGGTTACTCCTGGCTATGCGCTCAGAAGTTGCTCCTGGCAGGCACGGGGGACCATATGGGAACCGGGGGATCGAACCGCGGTCCGGTCCGTCCTAAGGCAGGCACCTTACCTCCAGCGCCACCGCCCGGCCCCCTCGAATTTTAATTTTTAATTAAAAAGAAATTTATGAATAATTTTCCTGATGAGAAAAGGAGGGGGGGTAGATGGTACTTTGGAAGATACCTTTCCCCCACCTTTCTATAGTTTTCTATTGTGCTCTAATTTATACCACAAGATTCTCAGGCCAATGTCTGGTTTTAAAGGCAATTGTCCTAAGGGACAATAATTATTGATAAAAGCTAGGAGTTGGTGATTAAGTGGGTGGTGGGTAAGCAGAAAAAAGGTAACAAGCAAGGAAACAAGTAGTCAGATCTGGAGAATGGGCCTTTTGGAATTCTAAATATTCTTCCTGGTCTCTCTACCCAGCTGATTCTGGGAACATCTCACACTTCCTTCTGGCTCTGTTACAGCTTGACAAAGGCACTCATGAGTCATCGTCTCTGGCTCCTAATCACTACTTCCAACTTTCTCCTTTCATTAGAAAAACCAAATATAGGCATATATATATACATATTTAAATCCGATTATAAAAAATCAGATATACTACAGTGTCAGGATGGCTGAGTGGTCTAAGGGGCCAGATTCTAAAAATCAGATATGCTATAACAAAAATTTTGTAATAAACATGGAGATACACGTGGCCTAAGAAATTCAGGAATGATGAGTTAATGAGTAGACATCCAATATAGGGAGTGTAGTCATGAGAGAGAAGCCATTATTAAGTAGATACGTGTCATGACTTCATGCAGAAGAGGATGGTGTGATCAAACTAAAGCTCCTCCCAAACAATGATGGTTTCTTCTCTTTGTCTTGGTGAAACACTCAGAGTTAAACATACGTAGATACGGGCTTGGATGGCATCATTTTCTAGCTGAAAAAGCAGATCCCCAAAGTCCATCCTCCTCTAGGCTCAAAGGACTCAGAACTCTCTTCTTGAACTTGTCATTCACCCAACCTTACTTCCCTCCATCCTAGGTCTTTCATCTTTATTTTCAGGTGGGCTCTACCTTAAAGGCATGACATAATGGCCATCAGAGAGAGAGAGAGAGAGAGAGAGAGGAAGATCTGGTAATGTCTGGAGAAAAAAAATGACACAAGGCAACGTGGCATTTTCAAGAAATTGAGAGAAAACAAGCCCAGAATCCAAGTCTCTCCAGAGTAGTTCCTGAACACATGGTGGCTGTATCAGAAGGTTCATATGTCAGTCTAGGAGCACATAGCTTTGAGGTCCCAGGACACTTGAAGTGCATAATATGTCAGTCTCAACCTGTTGATGTTCTTCCACAGCCTTAAAGTTTATCATGTCTTGATGGTTCACAATTTAAATCTCTTTCAAATGAGTAGCTCAATGCTACTCATTTATAGACCAGCCGAGACTTCCTGCTCCCCAGTGGAGGGTGTGTATGTGGAACTTGCCCTATCTGCTGTGTCTCCATAGAAAATGGGGCACTGTTTGCATAGGTTCTTGGCGATGTGCTTGCGGAAGAATCCAGAGAGGTACCTTCTGAATTTCTCCCCAACAAAGGCATAGATGATGGGGTTGATGCAGCAATGTGTCATTCCCAGAGTCTCTGTCACCTGCATGGCCTGGTCCAGCTGCTTAGTACTACCACAGTTACTCAGCTCAAAGAATTCCTGGAAGGTGTTCAGAAGCAGGACGAGGTTGTAGGGGGTCCAGAAAAGGAAGTACATGATCATGATGATGAAGATGAGTCTCACAGCCTTGGTTCTCTTCTTTTCATTCCGGCTTCGAAGCAAAGTTTTGAGAATTCCTGAGTAGCAGATGGTCATTACCAGAAGTGGCAGCACCAAGCCCAGGATGCTCCTCATAACTGTATGGAAATTCTTCCACCCAACTGGAAAATGAGGGCCACAAAACAATCGAAAATCTTCCTCATAGGATTTGGTAAAGATGATTCCTGGGAGTGAGGCAAGTATGACCACCACCCAGGTGACTATGCTGGTCACCACCCCAAAGGTGACAGTTCTGGCCTTTAGAGCAAACACAGCATGGACAATGGCCAAGTACCTGTCGATGGTCAAGAGGATAATGAAGAAGATGCCCCCAAAATAGCCAATGTGATACAGCCCTGTGAAGAGCTTACACATGGCATCCCCCAAGACCCACTCATCTGCTGCATAGTGAGCCCAGAAGGGGAGAGTGAGGAGGAAGAGCAGGTCAGAGATGGCCAGATTAAGAAGGTAGATGTCGCTCATGCTCTTCAGCTTCTTGCAGTTGATCAGCGTGAGGACAACCAACAGGTTGCCCAGGAAACCAAAGATGAACACCAATGAGTAGAGAGGAGGCAGGAGCTTGGCTGCAATTTCCTTCACATCTGTTTTCCGACAGGGCTCATTGTCATCATAGTAAAAATTGGTGGAGGGTCCTTCCTCGTGCTCACTGGGAGTAGCGGTGGAAAGATAAGCTATGGAAGGCATGTGGGTGACTGCCATCTTCCTTTGCCCTGTTAACAGAGAACAAGATGACATAGAATGCAGAGGTTGCTGGTCCCTACCTCAAAGTGCTCTACTTAATCTCTTTCTCCTTAAAAGCAGACATGCTAAATCATTGCTTCCCTACATCTCTACGGGTGATGACACTTCTCAGAAGTGCCTAAAGAGCACGCCCCTTTACTCTCTTTCTTTCCAGTGAGCCAGGCTTTCCTGATGAGGTCAAACATGCTGGACTTTGGCTTACTCAATCTTCTGTGCAGGTGATACCTAGGCTTGTGATCTGTCTGGACTGTGCTTTCTAAGGAGACTCTTCTAGAAGCTCTGAGGCTAAGGTATTCTCCATTGAGGCAGGAGAGATATAGCACAGCAGTAGGGTATTTGCCTTGTATACAGCCAACGTGGGATGGACCCAGTTCAATCCCTAGCATCCCATATGGTCTCCCAAGCTTTCCAGGAGTGATTTCTGAGCATAAAGCCAGGAGTAACCTCTGAGCATCGCTGAGTGTAGCCCAAAAACCAGTAAATAAATAAACTGCTTAAAAAAGATATTCTCCGGGGGCCGGGCGGTGGCGCTGGAGGCAAGGTGCCTGCGATAACCTAGGAAGGACCGCGGTTCGATCCCCCGGTTCCCCATATGGTCCCCTGTGCCTGCCAGGAGCGACTTCTGAGCGAATAGCCAGGAGTAACCCCTGAGCGTCACCCGGTGTGGCCCAAAAATACCAAAAAAAAAAAAAAAAAAAAAAAAGATATTCTCCATTAAGAGTAATGCAGGAGAAATACCAACTAAGCCCTTTGCTTTGTAACTTTCCCTATGAAAGCATGGTACTGGCCACATGAAAAGCTTTGAGGGTAGGGACAAAATGAAACAGAATGCTTACATCCCCAAATTCCAACCCACACTCAAACCCTACCTTCTGATTTGTTATTTGCGATAAAAGTTCCTGCTTTAAGGCATGATGAGCTGCATTTTCTGTTACTGACTGCTAAAAGCATTCTAATAAACCCTTTATTGTTGTGCCTTCATTGTTCTGCCCAAACTTCTTTTGCCCTCACTGCAGTGATGATTCATGTTTAAATACCCTTGCTGCCTTCAATGTCATTTTCATTGTCCCACTTCTATCAAGAACTCTGGGCTTCTTGGAGATTAGCTGTTGTCTCACCACATCTCTCTGGTATGTTCTCTCTACTTATCACCAGGTCTGCGGTGCTTCTCTTTCCCTTTTTATTCTTGTTCCAAACTATATTATGTATATAGTGTTATCAAATCTCAGAGCTCTGAATCTCTGTTGTTCCCCAAAGCTGTCTTCTACTTCCTCCTTTCTTTCTTTGTATTTTTTGGTTATATTTTTGGGGCCTCCCAAGCAGTACTCAGGGGGTCCTGATGCTCCTCCAAGTGATTCATGGTCAACAGGACCAGGGGTTCAATGGAAAGGTTCTACAGTGCAGTATTACTCAGGTCTGTGATGCCAGGAATCACTCAGCCCACCCTACTGGTGCTCTGGGACCTTCAGAGCTGTATCTGGTGAAACTGTTTTGACCATGTGGTACCTAGGGATCTGGGGACCAAAAGCACATGCAAGATATGTGCTTTCACTCCTATGCTCTCTCCTTGGGCTCCCATTTCCACCTTTCAATTCTTTTACCTCATAATAGAATTTTACATTGCTTAGTACATAGAAACTCCCCCAGTCCCCTCCATTCCCCAACCTCAACAATTTATTCACTGACCATTAGGTGCTTAACTATGACCTCTATTCTGTTTCAGGCCCTGGAGATAGAGTGAGGAGCAAAATGGATTTCAAATGAACAGCCCCAGAGACTTACTCTATCTTTATTATGATTATTGCAATTTACTTCCTTATTAAGAATTTGAAATCAGTGTTATCCCCTATCTCCAATACTACAGAAGATTCAGATCCAAGTTTATGGAGTCAAGTCTGCAATCAGTTCTGTCCGCTATGTACATGTTATGTAATTTAGTGCTAATTTATCTTCAACTGTCTGCTTCATTATGTATCAAAAGATAGTAACCATACTGTGCTTCAATAAAGATAGATAGACTTGGTGAAATCCATGGTGCAGAGATATGCTCTGAATGTTGTGCTCTCTGAAGTCTACCTCCCAACCTCTTCTCTGATCCAATTCATTCCCCTGTGTCTCTTGCAACTGCCACACACTTGCCTCTTGTATACTCTGGCTGGCTTCTGGGTTGTTTTCAATTCCCAGCCTTTTTCCCTCCCTAACTGTCTTCTCTATCATACACACTTCTTGGTTTAAAGCACTTAGTAAGCTCCAAGATGGAAAGCTCTCAGGCAATGATCACATAATTTATATTTCACAGTTCGCTTCTCAGTTTTTAATTTCCAATTCTCAAAACCCTGGTTCCTAGAATCCAGTCACAGCTGAATTCTTTTTATTTGCTGTAAATTTACCATTTCCTTCACACTTGAATAATTATGCATATTTGCTCTAAAAGGTAGACAAGATATAACCTTCAGTGACTCCTGTTCAAATTCCCCTGCTCTGTGAAGCCTAACTTACCTATGAAATCATCCTTATCATTTATAACATCACCCTTGTCTCATTATAACATTATCATTTTGTGTCTTCCTGGAGGTCAAGTATTAGTATGTTTCTCTAATTCTTACCACCTTCTTTTTTTTTTTTTTTTTTTTTTGGTTTTTGGGCCACACCCAGTGACACTCAGGGGTTACTCCTGGCTATGCTCTCAGAAGTCGCTCCTGGCAGGCACGGGGGACCATATGGGAACCGGAGGATCGAACCGTGGTCCGTCCTAGGCAAGGCAGCAGGCACCTTACCTCCTGCGCCACCTCCCGGCTCCCATCTTACCACCTTCTTAAAAGGAGGTTCACACAATTATTCACTGAAAGAATGTACAGCCCCCTTTGCAATTATAATGAGCATAATTCTGAACATCCTTAAGGATGATGCTTAAGAATTGGCTTAAAATAGTACAATGTGTGAGGGTATTTGCTTTGTCTGGGGTCAACTCAGGTGTTATCCCCCAGAACTTCAATGGTCCCTTGAGCATCACTAGAAGTGATCCCTGAGTGCAGAGCCAGGAATAAGCCCTGAGCACTGCAGGATATAACCCTAGCTGCCTGCCACCCCTAAAAGGATATTCATTTTAAAAGTGACCAGGATTTTTTTTTAAAAAAAATCTCTCTATACCCTTTTTTTTGTTTGTTTATTTTGTTTTTGGGTTATACCCGGCAGTGCTCAGGGGTTACTTTTGGCTCTGCATACAGAAATAGCTCTTAGCAGGGTTGGGGGAATCATATGGGATGCTAGGGATCAAACCCAGGTCAGTTGCATGCAAGGCAAAATGTCATACTCACTGTGCTAGTGTTCCAGTCCTTACACCCTTTTCTTACATTTTTTTTCTTGCTAGAGATGCATATTACAGATCTTGTCTCTCACATTATCTAGATTGTTGAACTTTGAGTCAATCAAATGAAACATTATTTTAAGTTTTTTTGGGGAGGGGGAATCCAGCTAAAGAATTACAACATGGGGCTGGAGAGATAGCATGGAGGTAAGGCATTTGCCTCGCATGCAGAAGGTCGGTGGTTTGAATCCCAGCATCCCATATGGTCCACTGAGCCTGCTGGGAGAGATTTCCGAGCATAGAGCCAGGAGTAACCCCTGAGCGCTGCCGAGTATGACTCAAAAATAAAAACAAAACCAAAAAAAAATTACAACATGATCATTCATTGAATGTGTTTTCAGATCTAGGTGATATGTTACACATCACACATAGTTATACACACAGTCACACACAGATACACATACGTAATTCCAGCAAAGAAATAAGAAACCATAGGGCAGGGATATTCTATTTGGGATGTGCTAGAACACAGGCAGGCTGAAGCTGCTACTCTCAAAAGGTGCTAAGTCAATATAAATGGAGCAAGTGGATAATAGAGACCCATCTGGCTGCAAGTTGCTGAGAAAAAAAAATGTTCCACCATGAAGTAGATTCCCATGCAATTCAATGGGAGACCAGACACAAATGATCATCTTGGGGTCTTTGCACTTGGCACCTTTTTCTGCAGCAGCTTCTCTTTACACTCTCTGGGCTGACTCTCCACACCTCTCTCAAGAATGAATTTCATCTGTGTTTCTTAGATATTGGGACTTTGGGCTCACATAGAATCTGTCAGACAAAGGACATACACAGATCCTAGTTCTGAGATGGAGGTAGGGTGGCAAAGGTTGAGTGTATGTGTGTGGGCAAATCGCCTTACCATTTCCACCAGGTGCTCTTGGTTGCTCTGCAGCTGACCTACACTAACCCTCAAATGCCAACCACCTCCCTTTCTAGTGCCTTCCCTTCCTCTCCTATCATGACAGATTCTTCGCAAGGTGACTGGAAGGCTCCAGCCTGAGTGTCACTTTCACATGTCAGATTCATAAAGTAAAGGAAAAAGCCCCTCAACTCACCAGTGTTCAGCCTCTTCTAAGTAACACAATGTGTCAGGGTTCTCAGCAACGGAACAGACCTGGAAGGAAACTTGGTACACACAAGTAGGAAATAGTTTCCTGCATAAAGAGAAGGCGGAGATAAAAGGGCAGTAACGGTAAAGATTAAAAAAAAAAAAGTGAGAGAGAATGCTTATAGTTCTTCTTTTCCAGCCAGGAACACAGAGTAGACAGTAGGTTGAGGTCTTTAGTGTAGGCTTAGTTTTGAAATCTGGTTTATGCAAGCTTGAGAATGAAAAAAGACACACCCTGTCCATCTGCTTGCCTCAGTGTCTTAACTACTCTAGGGTACTCTATTTGCAAACTTTTTGCTCTGTTTGCCAGGGATACTTTTCATAAAATGTATTCTTTCGCATTTCATTCCCTAGAGGATTACATGAGGGTTGGCTGTTGGCTATGGCGGGGGAGGTAAAGAAGCTTTATGCAAAATCTTGCACTAGCTTCAGTGGCATCACAGATTGAAGATTTGGTGGGAAATTTACATACAGCTTTAGAGTGAAAAGGGAAAGTTAAAATAGCCTCATAGTTAGCAAGAAGGACCTCAGTAATTAGATATTTCACTCCTTAGAAAGAGGTGCTGTTGAAAGAAAATGCCTAGAGAAGGAAGGAGTAGGGAATCATGTAGGAAGGAGTAGGAAATCACCTACCCAGCTGTTGCACCGGCAAGTTCTGTGTCATCTACTGTTTGGGAACTTTGGAGTCTATTGGTGTTGCAACTACCAGAGGATGAGCAACTATTCAGTTAAAAATGAGTAATTTCAGCTCATAGTTCAGGAGCAGCTACTTATTTCCTACCCTAGGCACCTTAACAGTCAGTCTCTCATGTATTTTTGGAGCAGTTGGCTCAGTTGGCATGAGACAGGAGGAGCAGACATGAGAACCTGACCTCTATCTTGTCATCACTGATCACTGCTTCTAATATCAGTCATGCAGACAAAGGGAGTAAATTCTGTTACAGACACCACTCTATCTGACTGAAGTGACTTTTAGGGGACTTATAGGACCGGTGTCTTTTATTTTTATTCCCTTCATTTTTATCCTTCCTGCTACTTGGGAGTCTATAATATTCTAAAGCAATTGAATCTCCAGAGTAGAAAATGACCAGCTGTATATGGTGAAACACATCCCTACAAAGATCTCATGTTCATCCTTGGCAAAGAAATAGCCTATAAAAACAAAGGAAGCAAATATTGGGGAATAGGAAGAACCCACCACTTTATTAAATCAAAAAGTTTAATTTTTAACTTTATCACAATCACATGAACCAATCACATAAACCCATACAGCATACAGAAAATAAGAAAGCATGGCCGATTAAGAGGAAACAAAATTGGGCCCTGAGAGATAGCACAGCGGCGTTTGCCTTGCAAGTAGTCGATCCAGGAAGGTGGTTGGTTCGAATCCCGGTGTCCCATATGGTCCCCCGTGCCTGCCAGGAGCTATTTCTGAGCAGACAGCCAGGAGTAACCCCTGAGTACCTCCGGGTGTGGCCCAAAAACCAAAAAAACAAAGAAAAAAATCAACAAAAACTTCCCAAGAAAGAGCAGAAGGAATATCTACTAGAGGATGAATTTAAATAATTTTCTTAAAGATACTAAAAAACAACCTAAAGGGCAATGTAGAGTGAGGGAAAGTCAATCAAACTATGCAGGAAAAATGGAAGTTTCAATACAAAGAGAGGAAACCTAAAGAAAAAAGAAGCTGCTCCCTAATCCTGGAATTGATTATGACAATTACTGAAATGAAAACTTCACTACAGATATTCCAAGAAAGATGAAAGAATGGAAGTTTGGGGGAACCTACAGTAGTTTTATAGACAATGGTATAAGAAAAAAACAAGCCCTGAGATTGTGCCAATAGAACTGAGATTGTCAAGAGAATGAAAGATGTGATCAAAGGTAGAGATAGATATTGACACATTTGTGGTGGGTGGGTCGGTCGCAGTAGCATTGTAAACCTAAAACATTCATACTAATGCTGTTCTATATTTTGAGATCCCAAGTAAAATAAAAATAATACATCCAGTTTTATGATAATAGTTGATGACTACAATACCCAATTCTTAATTGGATAGAACAGTGAGATCTAACTGACATATACAGAATACTCTACCAAGGAGCAACAACTAACTACACATTCTTCATAAATGACATGAGTCATTTTTAAGTTATTTTAAACAATATAATAAACTCCCAAACCAGAAGCAACAAAACCACCTGGTTAAAAAACGTGCCAACGATTTGAACAAATATTTCTTTAAAGAAGATGCATAAATAAATTGCACATGAAAAGATGCTCACTGATCTTATCAGCATCATTGATAATTAGTAAAATAAAATAAAAACTAAAAGGAGAAATCATGATAACATTATTTATTTATTTATTTATTTATGTTTTGTTTTTTGGGTCACACCAGGTAGCGCTCAGGGGTTACTCCTGGCTCTATGTTCAGAGATCGCCCCTGGCAGGCACAGGGGACCATGTGGGATGCCTGGATTTGAACTACCATCTTTCTGCATGAAAGGCAAAAGCCTTACCTCCATGCTATCTCTCTGGTCCCCATAATTACATATTTTATATGGCACTTGTGGAAAAAATTAGAAGACGATAAGTATAGTGAGGCTATGAAGAGACTAGAGTATTTGTGCAGTGTGTGGTGGCAATCTAAAATGGCATAGCTACTACCAAAATTAATATGTCAAAAGTTAAAATAGAATTACTATTAAATAGAATTAAAATAGAATATATTAATCCATTAATTCCATCCTGAGTATATAGCAATTCAAAAATTATACACGTCAAAACAGAATTTTAAAGGGATTGCTTATTCACAATTACTTAAATATGGAAGAAACCTAAGTATCTATTGGCTGATAATAGACACAAAAATGAGGTATATGCTTACAAACAAATATTCAACTTTAAAAAGAAAGACTATCCAGACACAAAAAAATATTTAAGTCAGACATTAATGGCAGGTGAAATAATCCTGTCACAAAGGACAAATGCAATATGATTCTTTTTTTAATGAGATACTTAGAGTAATAAAAATTATTGAAACTTTAATGGTGATTGTCAAATGCTTGGATGAGGGATTAATAGTGATTTATTGTTTAATGAATATAGATTCTGTTTAACGAGATGGAATGTGTTCTGGACAAGGATGATGATAATGATTTTACAACATTATGAGTGCAATTAACTCCACTGAACTAGATACTTAGAATAGCGTTATGGAAACATATATTTCATTTGTTTTGCCACAATTTAAAAAATTAACTTTCGGGGCCAAGAGATTGCATGGAGGTAAGGTGTTTGCCTTCCATGCAGAAAGATGGTGGTTCTAATCTTGGCATCCCATATGGTTCCCTTTGCCTGCCAGGGGTAATTTCTGGGCATAGAGCCAGGAGTAACCCCTGAGAGCTGCCAGGTGTGACCCCCCCCCAAAAAAACAAAAAGAATAACTTTCACACACAAATTTTTTCATGTAGGCACTAAGGAATATTCCTATATTTCCATAGGAGATATCTGGTAATCTAACATTTCTGGATTTTAGCAGACTTTGGGGTCTGACTCAAATACTGTGACTTGGTAGATGTCTAAATTGTGATTTATCCAACTCTAAAACAGATATAATAAGGTCTCTGAGGCCTGTGAAGTTTAAATAAATATATATCAGATAGCAGATTGTAAGTGCCTGGTATGTGGTAGAAAACCAACAAGTAGTAGAAAGCATACATTGCAACAAAGCTCTCAGAAAAATTCAGGTGTCTTTTTTCTTTTTTTTAAACTTTATTTAAAGAAAATGCATCACATAATTGACATAGATGACCACATTACATTGGTTTCCAGATAAATGAGAGCAAAGCTATTAAAAAAGTAGGAAAGGAAGAGAAGAAAGAAAATTTAAAAAAAAGAAAGAATAAAGTACAGTGACAAGTAAATTTGTGAAATTACTGTATCTCTAATGAAATCATTAATACAATGGCAGGTTTAGTAAGCTCTTGTTATTAGCTGTGCATTCTGTTGAACTGGTGTGTTTCTATAGGGATGACAGCATTAAACAACTGAAATTGTTCAGGAATTCAAAGCACTATTACTGACACTATGGCTTTTGTACGCATACTCTCAACTTCCAGGCTTCCTGGAAGAAGTACGATATGGGAGGAGAGTGCCTGCAGTTATGCTAAAAAAGTTCTGAAGTTTGATCAGATTGGTGTCTCCAAAGACTTGTAGAGTTATGATTAATTCTGAAGAGAATCATATAGTTATAATGGTGAGTTAGCACTATAGGTAAAGTGATGATTCTGGGTGAAGGTTGTAGCAGGCATGGCCTCAGCTGGGCAGGGACCCTCTCTCCTCTTGAAACTGCCAGCTTTCTGCTGTGTGGCCTCTCTATCCATGACTTTTGTTTTGTTTTGTTTTGTTTTTGTTTTTGGGTCACACCTGGCAGCACTCAAGGGCTCCTCCTGGTTCTATGCTCAGAAATCGCTCCTGGCAGGCTCAGGGGACCATATGGGATGCCGGGATTCGAAACACCAACCTTCTGCATGCGAGGCAAACACCCTACCTCCATGTTATCTCTCCAGCCCCTCTACCCATGATTTTTCATGGCTTGGATTACCTCTCTTTTGAGAAATTAGTGAGTCTATGGAGTCAACCTGGTGTGAACATGGTGACTGCATTTGTGGGTGTGGTTGTAGCTGCCAGGTTTCCCAGGAGGAGGTTGATGGGGGCGGGGAGGATGCTCACACTTATTCCAAAAAGGTCCTGGTGATATCAGCCCCCAAACTGGCATACCTGAAGTGTGGTCAGATTGGTGTGAGAGAACTGTAGAGAAACTGGAGAAGAGTGGTGAGGCAGGGCCATAGGCAAAGCACTGATTATAGGTGATGGATGCAGCCCTGGTGTCCTTTCCGAATTTCAATAATTGTGTCATGTACTGTAAATATACAAAACCTGGGTTTTGTCCTCAGCAAGGCAACCCAGGGTCTTCATTGAAGGGCCTGTCTTTGCTTGATCAGGAATGGAAAAAGTTCCCCAGTTGACTCCTAATGTGGTCTCTTGGTAGAGCCTGAAAGACTCTCCTTGAGATTTTCATAGGAAGACTATATTTATCCTAATGATGCTGCAACTGTTCCCACTTGCAAGACTCTTCTGATGCCAACATCTTGTAGCTAGTTCAGTTGAATCAATCAAAAGGTGAAATTTAAGCCAGAGAGATAGCACAGTGTAGGGTGTTTGTCTTGCAAGCAGTTGACCCAAGATGGATAGTGGTTCGAATCATGGCATTCCATATGGTCCCCCACGCCTGCTAGGAGCGACTTCTGAGCACATAGCCAGGAGTAACCCCTGAGTGCCACCAAGTGTGACCCAAAACAAACGAAAAAAAAAGGAGTGAAATTTAAGACTATGGGATTTCACTTTTGCTGGTCCAGTCTACTTTATTTTTTGACATCACTCTGACATGATTAATTATCTCTTGTTCCCATACGATCTCCTAGTGCCTCATAGTGACTGAATCCAACAGGAAAGAGGAAACATCATGTTTTGATGATACAGTACATAGAAATCAGACTCAGGGACCAATGGGTCCTAAGGTCTTAAGGACTTAACAATAGACCAGAGAGAACCACACACCTACTGATTCAAACTTTTATTTTCTTGTCATCTGATCCAGATAGATTGTTGGAAAATGGGGAACCTGGGCAAGTACAATAGAAAATTCTTTGTGCACATGAAAAGAGTTAGGAAAGGTACTTTTCTGGGGCCCGGGAGATAGCATGGAGGTAAGGCGTTTGCCTTTCATGCAAAAGGTCATCGGTTCGAATCCCGGTGCCCCATATGGTCCCCCGTGCCTACCAGGAGCAATTTCTGAGCATGGAGCCAGGAGTAACCCCTGAGCACTGCCGGATGTGACCCCCCCAAAAAAAAGGTACTTTTCCATAAGCTTGAGAACCTGTATCTAGTAGTTGGCAATAGATCCAATGATTTATAAAATTCTCAATTGAGCAGACTATGTTCCACAGTCTCCTATGTCCAGATTGCCTGCTGATCAAATGCGGTCAAAAGAAGATGTGTAGTCAACTTGAGGTCACTTGGTGCAGGAATGAGGAGACAGTTTTTGGGTCACCCAATAAAGTAGAAATAGTTCATGCTTCCTGAATGGAAAAAAATAACCAGTTGGACAAGACTCAGAAAAGAAGTTGAAGAGTTCTGTTCTTCATAGTCTGAAGAGCCGAAGGTCATTATCTGAGTTACGGAGTTAGACCACTGAAACTAAAAGTTAGATTGGTTCTAACAATCTCTTTGTCCCTCCCTAACTGACAATACTCAATCAAAAGAAAATCTTGGGTAGAGCAAGACTGTAGAAAATTGCTGTGAATCATAAAGGCAGAAAATCATTAGCAACAGGCAGAGGGAATTTTTAAAGGAGACTTGTGACTTATTTATCTGTGCAGGGTTTGTTCAGTTGAAACATTTAGATAAAGAGATTTTTTTTTACCATTTTCAACACAGCTGCTTTGGCAGATTGTGGTTTCAATGGTTTGCATGCTTCCTGTGACCTACTAAAATAGATTAGTGACTTTTAGGATTAAATTTTGTTAAGCAGTGTTCTGGACTAATAGAACCCCCACAGAAAAAGCACAGTTCTATATTCCAACATGTCTGATAGTGTTTTTATAATAAAATTTCCAAAAACATTTCTACTCCATTATCCCAGTGACAAAGTAATAAACAGTGTATGTAGTTCCAATAAGAAAGTTCTGAAGTTGCAAATGATTTATGGAAGGAAAGTGTCAAGTAGCTCGGGTCAGACATGTATATATCTCCCTCATCATAGTTAACACCATCTTTAACTTCAGAACAATATACCTTACAAATATAGGGGCAAGACTTTTAACAACTTATTCATTGCAGAACTATTTACCATAGCAAGGCTCTGAAAACAACCAAGATGCCCTTCAACAGACGAATGGCTAAAGAAACAGTGGTACATGTAC
>PVKC010033117.1:0-14047 GCA_004027635.1 Crocidura indochinensis
GAACCGTAGTTGGTCCTAAGTTAGCACATGCAAGGCAAATGCCCTACCACTTGCACCACCGCTCTGGGCCTGAAATGTCCTTTTTGATTTTTTTTTTTAACACCATCATCCTCTTTCCCATTTTCTTTGTCTTTAAATCACTGCTCTCACACCTCTCTAAGTTTGGAGGCTCTTTAGAAACCCAGACCTCTGTCTCCCCTTTTTCTGCACAGGTGGCTTGGAGTATGGGAAATTTGAGGCAATGGGGGAGAGCAAGTAAGTTTGAATAATTTGCCATATCACTGTTTTCTCTAAGCAGTAATTTCTAAATTTTACCCTGAGCTCCTTAATACCTGTTTGATCTCCTGCAAAAAGTTTTTTTCCTACAGAAAAACTGTGTTGGAGCTCATCATCTTCAAGACCCAAAGGAGCTTTCTGTTGAAAGATAGAATGATTGATTCAGTGCTGGGATGCGGGGAAATATTTATATGATAAATGGGAACTATGCAGAATACTAGCAAACAAATTTCATTCTTTTCCTGCCTCTCCTAATGGAAACAGGAAGGAGAATTCTGCCATTCGTTCATGGCCCCATTGTTTCCCACTCTGGCCCATCTCAGTAAGAAGGAGTTGGGTGAGACTGTTGGCATCTGCTATGCCTCCTCGTAAGTGCTGGAGAAAGGGGGCTGGTCTGAAATAAAGATTAGGATCAGAGACCCACATCATACCACCAGCCTCCATAGATGATGCCAGCTATCTTCAGTTCCCAGCACACTGTCTTTTACTGTCACCCTGCCCAGGTATTGCCCTCCAATTCTCTTGCCCAGCCTGCTCAATTTAGGTGTGTCCAATGACCCAGCAAGGCCTGTACCCTAGGAGCAAGGGAGGTTGAGAAATGTGGGTTGTTTGCTGTCAGTAGCAGATGGATAATGAGAGTGGGGAGAATCCAGATGTTGGAATAGCCACAAATGTACTCTGTGTAAAACAGTCAGAGTACAGAAATTCCCAGTGATGGGACTTCTCTTTCAGTATTGTGACAATGAACTAAACAAACTCATAGATGCTGAAAGGGGATAAAGTGACATGCATGGCACTTGTTCAAAAGAAGTGAGAGGGAGAGAGGGAAAGGGAAAAAGGGAGAGAGAGAGAAAGAGAGAATAAAATGCCAGCCCCAGAGACAGGTGGGAGAGAGAGGTTGGGTCGGAGAGAAACTGTTGACATTTGTGGTGGGAAGTGTGCACTGGTGAAGGTTGTTGTACACTGTATGACTTAAACTCAACCAGGGACAACTTTATCTGTGAAATTAAAAAAAATACTATATTTATAAACAACCTTGTAACCATGGTGTTTAAATAAAAACTAAAAACAAAAGAACACATAGAGAATTCTAGAAGATGAGATATTGGCTGACGTTTTCTGCTTGGGGACGCTGCTTGTCCAGACCTCCATTCTGCACATGTCCTTTATGTGTTCTTTGAGGTTGGCATTGTTTCTAGTTTCCACTGTACCCCTTCTTCCCTTACTGCCCTGACTCTGTGGCAGGGGCATTCTGTTAGCTGAGCTCCTAGAGTCACGGAGGAAGAAGATTTACATAGTCCAGTAAGTCTTCATGGGGCCATATTATTTGGCCAAGGTCACCAAGTCTCTAAGTCTTGTATTTTAACTGGACTATAAAGATTATGGGAGGCTGTGGCATAGCTCAGTGGCCAGGAGTGTACGCTTTGCATGTCTCAGGACCCACGTTCAAACTCTGGCATCACATGGCCCAGATCACACCTGGAGGGCTTCTAAGCATCACGGGGCCAACCACAGCTTTGCATCTTGGGGCCCAGTCTTGAAGCGCGTTATTGAGATGGCCAACTGCCACTGATAATGGCCACCGTATCTCCTAGACACTGCTTAGGAATGCTGCTGACCCTCCTCCAAAGACCTTTCCAATTAGAACTTAAAATCTCCTCAGGAAGCAGCAATTAGGTTTTCTAAAGCAAATTGAGCATGCTTTTATAGTATGAATATATAGAAACATCTTGACATAAAGTGCCTTTAAAAAAAAATCAAATAGAGCTGTTCGTTTGAAAACATTGTATTTGGTACACTCACATTTACTCTTCTGAAAAGCCAGCAAATTAAATCAAATTTTTGTCAGTAGGGAAAATTTGTCTCGGTGCATCCATGAAATTGTAGCTTTCCACGCCCTACACTTTTGATCCCCAAAACCAAATGTCACATTATAATTTGTTATGTTCTACCTAATAGTGTTTCCTTTCTGGCTATGCATGATCCTAAATGAAATAGATTATTGTTTTTAAATGGACTTTGGAAAAAAATCTTCTGAGATGATAGCTTTAAAACTTGTTGACATCTATTATAAATTTTTGTCCACTTTTTGTTGCACCCTAAGTCGCCAAGTTGTGGGCAAGCTAGAACATGGATATTGTGCACATTGTCAGGAAAAAATAACAGGGAACCTTCGAGTTTCCCCCATTTCCTTGGCAACAAAAGATGAGTGACAAACTTCTCCTTTTTATGTTTTACAAATTTTTGACCCGAGTAAAGAGTTCCTTTTCTCCACTGAGTATCATCTTTTTAACTTCATTATTTTTGTTTTTATTCTTCTGCAGGGAGTTAAATACCTGTGCATTCCAGCAGCAGATTCCCCATCTCAAAACCTGTAAGTGTTTTATGTTTTGTTATTGTTATTTTTCCCTCTCTAGGTTTATCATTAGAGGAATCTTTGATATCAATCATGGATCCAACAAGCCTTCACTATGTTCATTCTCACTTCTGGAAACCAATCTAGGCAGGTGCCTTTTCCTTCCAAAGCCACACATGCTGTTTAAGAAGAAGCAAGTATGAGTCACCAAAAGAATTTTAATTTGCTTTTAGAAGTTGCATCACACACACACACACAACCACACACACACACAATCACTTCTTTAAGAAAAAAAGTGGATGACAGTAATTTTCATAATGGGCTTAATTGAGTCCTGTATTATTCAGAATATTTCCCATCATGAGTTATGTCTGAGATTCAAATGATCTATTTGAGGGCCAGAGTGATAACATAATAGGAGGCCTTACATGTAGCTGACCCAGGACGGACCCCGGCTTGGTCCCCGACATTCGTATGGTCCCCCAATCCTGTCAGGAGCAATTTCTGAGCGCAGAGCCAGGAGTAACCCCTGAATAACCCCTGAACCCAGGAGTAACCTGCTAAATGTGGCTCAAAAACAAACAAAAAAATAGAATTTTATTTTTATTTATTATATTAATATAATCTATTTAAGCACCATGATTACAAACATAATTGTAGTTGGGATTCAGTCATTAACAGAACAATTCCCACCACCAATGTCCCCCTCCCTCCTTCCCATCCCCTGCCTATATTTTACTACATTTTACTACATGTTACTCTATATTACTACAGTTTATTTATTTATTTATTTATTTTGGGTCACACCCGGCAGCACTCAGGGGTTACTCCTGGCTCTGTGCTCAGAAATCGCTCCTGGCAGACTCGGGGGACCATATGGGATGGCAGGATTCAAACCACTGTACTTCTGTGTCTAAATGTCTTACCACTGTGCTGTCTCTCAGTTACTTTATTTTTAACATTTAGTAAGCTCTTCGTTGAATTTTATTTTTAAATTTAAAATTATATATTTTATACCATCCCCCTACCATACTGAGTCTCCATCAGAACCCAACCTGTTTTTTCATACCAAGAACATCTTACTTGGAAGCAGCTTTATTTCAGGTGTTCAATGGCCACAGACATTGAGTCGAGTGACTAGAACTTTCTAGAAGAGGGAAAAATTGGTCCTTGGTGTCCTCACTGCCCAGTACACCTTTGGTGTCATCGAGTCTGCTGGTCCCTAAAATGAACCTTGGGTCTTCGCTGTTTTAGGAATCAGTGGGTGCTGGCCTTGATAGTGGGAGGTCAACTACTGGCGACCTCACAGAGTTAAAAGACTGGAACAGTTTACACTCTCCTGCACCCAGAGTGATGGGTCTCAGAGCAAAGCTGCTATGGCATTGACTCTCATTTGACTGGAGTTTGCATTTCAACCGCACAGGTTCAGAGGCTGGGGACAGAAACTAGATGGGGTCTTGAAATCTTGTCACCCAGTGCCTCCATGGAACCCCAGCCTCTACCTTCAGGGGGCCCTGGGGCTGTGAATGAGAGGTGAGATGTTACCTCCATGCCAGGATGCCCAGGCTCTATACCTCATCAGGGGCATTTAAAAGCTAAAGTGGTAACCAAGCATGAAGAAAGTCCATCATTTGGGGAAGAGCTCCAGCTCTTCTACCTGTTCAAATCTCACCAGAACTATAGGTCACACCATTTTTCTTGCCAGTGAATCCCAATTATAAGTCACATCAACTCTACTGCCTCAGAATTCCATTGATGCACTAGTTACATCATCTGGTAGTTGAGGAGTGCTAGACTCCACTTGTGAGATCACCCCACACACCGAGTTTCTAACCCCTTAGGTGGATGGGTTTGTAGAAGCAAAGCAGCAGCGAAGAAACAATAAGCCAGACCAGTCAGGAGAGAGCCATGGAGCCAAGTCTACGCCTGGTGCTATCTCCGAGGTCCAAGCCAAAAATGAATTTTCTTTATTATACTAATACCCATCCACCAGGAGGGGAAAGGTTGAGAATGAGACACAAGTTTCTACCCAATGGACTTTTACATATCAAAGGAAGAGGTTTAAGGAAGGAGGAAGTTGAGACAACACCTTTGTTTGGGGTTGATAGTGGGTACCCTCTTACAGCCAGCAACTCTGACAGCTGTTGGTACTGGGACACCCTCAACCATCACCACTGGCATGCTGGGAAGTCACAAGGAAGGATGTAATCTCATGAGATGTCCCAGTTTGGAACAGAAAATGGGAGCAGAGGGGCAGATGAACTCCAGTAGGTGAAGGATGGGGTGTCAGAGTAGGCCAGAGACACTGAGCTTGATTAGGAAATGGCAGTGACAAAGTGAGCACCTTCCTCAGAGTTGGCCCTCTTTTGTGAAGGGATGACAGAGGAGGCTGTGCTGGGGTCCCTTGGACAGCTGGAGAAGGGGAAGAGGCACGGGACAACTTCCTTGGTTACTCGCCGTGTCAAGAAACAGAAGTGGTTGGAAGGGCATCGCGTATCTGGAAGGAAGTGAACTGCTGTTTCCCGAAGACCACTGGGCGCTATTTTTAGCGGCAGCTCTGTGCCTCTGGCCAGCCCTGATGTTCAGGCCCAATTGGTCAATGCCCAGTTATTCATGCACCTCTTTGGAAGACTCAGATTGTCACACATTTGGGGCATTCATGGTCTAGGGCAGATGGTCACATATACTCCGCCCCCTCTGGAAGCCACATGCTGCCTGGACTTGGGCTCAAGCGGAGGAAAAGTGTGGAGCCAAGGCCAGCCTGAGCTGACAGAACAGTGGTCAACCTCAAACTCAGCATCTCAGGTTTATGGATACTTCCAGTATCCTGAGGCAAGTCTTTGGAACCCACCAGAATTTCAATTCTCTCTCCTGAAAGATAGAGCTGCCCCCTGGATCTGGGGAGTGACGATTGGGATGGAAATCATGTATTTGACAGTGATCTAGAGGCATGAGTGGTTTTAAAAGTGTCTATTTTTCATCTCTGCTGTATAATTCCTGCACCTTGCCCCTCAGAGATAATGGAGGGGAAGATAAGGGAGATAATGAGTGGTTTTGAAAGTGTCTATTTTTCATCTCTGCTGTATATTCCTGCATCTTGTCCCTCAGAGATAATTTGAGTGCTCAGAGACCCACAGGGGTCATGTGTGGCAGACATGACTAGAGGGGTGCAGAGATGCAGCCACTGCTCCCCAGAATCTCCTGGATCCATTCAGATCTCCTGTAAAAATAACAAATAAGCAACAAAACCAGCCTAGATCCTGCAATTTCCTAAATGCAAGTGATGAGTCCAAGAGATCTGTCTTCTGCATCAAATCCATGTGGCGGATCCATTGGCTAAGGTATCCACTAGAACAAAAAATCAGACACATGTGGCCAACCCAGGGTCAAGCCACAGCACCAAAAATACTCCCGAGAGCACTACCTGGACTGCTCCCAGAGCACCAAGCCAGGAGTAACTCCTGAGCATTGCCGCTTTGGGCCCAAAAGCAACAACACAGAAAAGTCACTACGTTTCTTCCCCTACTTTCTCTTGTCCAGAGCAGTGCAAAAATGTGGGCAGAAGACAGGGGTACTGGTTCCAATCAGATGCCATCAACTCTCTGAACAGTTACAAAGAAATGTCCAAAGACTGTGCCTCACTGCTCTTTCCATAACTTTTCCAGAGCCTGGCCCCTGTTTCTGTGGACAAAGGAAGCTCCTCTAGTCACAATGCCCAGAAAGTAGCCGGTGCTTCCACGATTGAATTGTGCACATGGGCACATGAGTAGGCTCTCAGGAAAATATTTGCTGACACATATGCATGAGTGAAGTTTTGGGCACCTTGATTCTTTGTGTGTCCTTGTACCCCAGAGTTACGTGGAGTGGAAATTGCACGGAAACTTACTGTATCGAGAAACCACAAAAACTATGGAATTAGGTGCCTCCCACAGGGCCACAAAAGCAAAACCCATCTCAGAAAATGTGTGCTGGCAGCCTGGACTGTGGAAACCTGGCACCCCTCGATCCAGAGAGATTCCATTTTGGAGGTCTGTTGCACAAAACGTTCTCTTTTTTTCTTTTTCTTTTTCTTTTTTTTTTTTTTTGTTTTGGTTTTTGAGCCATACCTGGCAGTACTCAGGGGTTACTCCTGGATCTGCACTCAAGAATCACTTCTGGCAGGATCAGGGGATGCTGGGGATCGAACTTGGGTTTGCTGCGTGCAAGACAAATGCCCTCCCAGCTCTACGATTGTTTGGGCCTTTATACAGAACATTCTGGATTTCTGCTACACAGAAACGTTATTTCCTGTACTGCTGATTGTTTTAGCCCTACTTGCACCTTGTTAAGTGTGAATTTATGTGTGGACATGCTTTCAGGTTCCTCAGACCACACCTTCCTCCACAATCCTCTACACCAAGAATTTTTGTAAATTCTGCTTAGTAAGATGTTGTCAGCCGACCTTTCCAGACCGCTGCTTTCCCTCGGTTTGTGGGGAGAGTTTGGGGTACCAGTAACCCAAAAAGGTCAATATTCTAGCTTAGCTTTCATCTTCACAACACACCCCCACTGCCCCTCACTAATAAACACACAAACATAAACTTACCACCTACCCCCTCTTCCAGGAAGTTCAAGTGCACAGACCTGGTCTGAGATAACAGTAGCAGGGTCAAAAAAAAATTTTTTTTTGCTTGGTTTCCCCAACCTGCTCGCCCTGTGGAGTCAGAAGATGTGAAAGTTCAGGTTCTCAGAAGGTCACAAGCCCAAGTTGGTGGCTAGGCCACCATTTGGTCACAGTCAGGGCACTGTCAAGTTGGAATCAAATATGCAGGTTTCCCCCTCGTACCTGGGCAAGAAGAGGAGTCGGAGGGCAAAAGCCTTTGGAAATCCTTGGTTGCTTTTGCTTTCTCTCTGAACTTCCTGCAGTGAGTTTTATTTTATTTATTTTTTTTAAACCTTTCTTCTCCCATCTGCAAAGTGCCAAGCTCAGAGATTTTCTGCAGTGCTCGCTGGAGGAGTGAAAGTGTTTTTATGAACATGAAGCAATTTTCAAAAATAAGATTCTATTTTCTGCCCTCCTCCAGTAAGCAGTGTTCCTCTGCACGGAGAGGGAATGGTTGGGCACAGACTCTCGGTTACTTCCCTTCTTCTCATTCTACCATGTTGGGAGAAGTAGCACTTTTCAAATGGACCTTTTTTTCTCTCATCTTCCTGTCCAGTCCAGGAGAGTCCGATGTGTGGCTGGGCTGGGCTGGGCTGGGGAGTCAGTGACATTGCATCACTAGAGAGCATCTGACATTCAGCGGTCTGAGACTCGAGCAGGCTTCTACTTTCTTGAGGTTTCTGTGGGGAGTAAAGACATGAGCAAAATGTAAAGAAAAAGGTCACATCTGAAGATATACCTGGCAGCATAGCTTGTTAAGGCCAGGCCTGTGATCTGGCTTGCATGTAACTGAGGCGCTCCCAACACTCTGTGCACTGCTCTTGACTTTCCTTCTGCAAGAGCAGCTTTGCAAACTCAGAAGTTGGTGGAGGCCTGGGGAGGCCGTGGTCCTGCTTCCAGATTGAGGGTGCAGGCAGGGAGGAGCGTTCACACGGTCACAAGAGCAGCGTGCATAGAAACACACACACACACACACACACACACACACACACAGGATGTCGCCTGCCATGTGGTCCCAATCAAAGCAGGGAGAAGAAGGGACAGCGTACTTTTGAGTCACAGGTGAATCCTATCTGAAGTTTCTGGAGCTGAACTGAGCACACAAGCTGCTCTGGGATGGTGGGAAGGAACATCGATATGCTCTGAGTCCTACCCAGGATAGCAGTATAGGAGACTGTGAAGTAGGCATCATGCCTGGGAGTAAAAATGTGTGTGTGTGCATGTGTGTGTGTGTGTGTGTGTGTGTGTGTGTGTGTGTGTGTGTGATGAGTGAGCTCTGGGCACCACCCTGCAGAGCATGATCCTTAATGCTCCCCAATTGTGCACCAACCAGCATCCCCACCCTGCCTTATTCTCCCCAGAAAACCTGTATGGGATCTGGGGTTCTCATCTTTTAGAACCAGAAACAAGGATTCTGGAGCCATGTTATAGCAGGAAAGGCACTTACCCTGCATATGACCAACCAGGTGTGATTCAGGTAACACATAGGGACCCCTGAGCACCTTCAGGAGTGACCCCTAAGTGCAGAGCCAGTAAGCATCACCAGGTGTGACTTCTTCCCCACTAATAAAAGCCAGAAGAGATGGCACCCTCATTTCAGGTTGTCTTCAGCTTCTGATGGCTCTTGCTGTATTCTCACTCTAGCCTGATCTGGTTTCTACTGACTGGTGTGTGTGAGTATGAAAGGGAGAGAGTGAGTGTCTGTGTCTGCATGTGTCTGTGTGTGTAGCGGGACCCACAGCTGACATTCAGGGTCCTCACCAGATCTCTGGGCTCATCCTCAGGCCCCAATAGCCCCCGCAGCAGGCCAAGCTGACTGATTCCACACCGGGTACCACAGCTTCGGTGTCTTGCTCAAAGTGAGCCTCCAAAACTGAACCCAAGAGGACCCATGGATCTGTCTGGGACTCCCCACCCCTTTCTGAGATTCTCTCTGGTCCTGGACAGAGAGGCCTTCCTGACACTGGTTCCTGTCATCTGTTGGGGGGGGGGCGGTCAAAGAGGGAGAGTGTTTGGGGTGCCCAAGCCATGAGGAGGAGGAAGAAGGAGACAATGAGACCACCTGCCAAGGCTCCGACACGGTTGTGACACGCATGTCGGGTCTTTCTTCCTTTTGCACAGGCGCAGCTGGTGCCTGTGGGTGGGGACTCGGCCCAGGGCCAGTGCATGGAAGATGAAGAGAAACCAGTGCCTGTAGGAATGGGGAACCTGCTTTTGTTGAAATTACCAGGGCAGCCAGCTCTGCCACCGGGCCTTGGACCTCCCACACAGGCTTGAGGGAGGAGAGGCCAGCCAGAGGGTATTTCCCAGGCCAGAGGAGAGGCTCCAGGACTCCGGGCTTATGTCACTGGCTTCCCTGGAAATAACCCCCCTGCACCTCCTCGACTTACCCCAGTAACCAGCCTGCTACCAACCTCCACTTTTCTTGGAAAAGGCGCTTCGAGGAACGTCTGGCACAAAGCGATGAGTCAAGACTTGAAATGGGTTCCAAGCTGCTCATCCAGTAGATGGGAACCAGACTGGGCCTATTCCCCTACCTCCTTGCTGCACACCAAGGCAGAAGTGGGGTCAGGAGAGGGGCAGAGGGGCCTCTTGGTTGGGGCAGAGGGCCCCAGCTCTGAGCTCAGGCCATAGACCACAGCCCACTCTCTTATTCTGGGAATGGCTGAAACTGATCCATCATCTTCTCTTTATTTATGGAGAGTCCATGATTTACAACAACCTTAATACAATACACCTTCTCATCCACATCATTCCAACAACACACTGCCTCTGGGATAGCCCTGTTCCTCCTGCTGGACTTTAATACCCCTCGATTTGTGGATGGGTTCATTAGACTTTTGTGGTGGAGTTTTGTGAGTGCTTTATAGATCTCTGTTATCAAACTGATTTACTGTGTGCTCCCATAGTAAATATTTTCTCTTATATTGAATATTTTCTCCCACAGAGTATCTTTTTGTTAGAGCTTGAGTTTCTTTGTGCAGAAGCTTTTTACTATTATTTTACTATGATGTTGTCCCATCTGTTTATTTTTGTTTTCCTTGTCTTTGTCTCTGTCGTCTCCTTAATGACTCCCCTGTGGTCAGTTTCCAGGATAGTCTTATCAATGATGCTTTTTATGTATTAATCCACTTTAACTTTACCTTTGTGAATGGTATAAGGTATTTTCTTTTCTTTTCTTTTTATGTTTTACATATGGCTATCCAGTTTTCCCAACACCATTTGTTGAAAAGATTTACTTCAATCCACTTCAAATATTTAGTTCCTTTGTCATAGATTAGCGACCCATAAATCTCGGGACTTACCTCAGTACTCTTCATTTTATTCCATTTGTCTGAAAATTTGTTATTATGCTAGTGTCTTGTGATCCAGGATTTCTTCCAAGAATTCTGTGAACAGGGCCAGAAGTTAGCACAGCGCCCTAACTCAACCTTGGGGTGCAGGGTTTGGAAACTGCAGGAATCGAAGGCTTTTTCTTGAACTCTCCAGTGGATTTTTCTTTTCATCATTTATGAGTAAAGTAGAGAAATCTCACTTCTCCTCCTTTTGTTTTTCTTCCCACAGGACAAGACATTTCAAAGAAAGCATCAAATTCATCCATGAGTGCCGACTCCGGGGAGAAGGCTGTCTTGTCCACTGGTACGTGCACCTCTGGGCTCAGACTGGCCTAGAATGTTTTAGGTCAGGTTTCTGTGCACTCTCAGTATCTGCCTTTTCTGGTAGCTTTTGCCACCCTCCGAGTCTCAAATATGCACCCTACATGGCACCCATGTTGAATATCACAATCGTGCTTTCGTTGAAAGAGAGCCTGACATTTTTTTCTTTCCTTTAGACCTGGGATTTTCACTTTCACACATAGAATTTCTGAGGGGACTCTGTCCTTTCTGAATCCATCTCCTCTTCCCCAAGCGCTGGCCTCTACGATGCCATTGGCCCATCTCTGATACAGGCTTTCCATTCTATATATTAGCTTGGCCTATGTGGCTTTGTCATGATGAGTTACTCTTGGAACCAAGTCAGCATTTCCTCTCCATTTACCAAGAGTTTTAATATGTGTTTGATTTTTGATTTACTTGGAGAAGTCTACAGACTTACTTGGAGAAGATCAGGATAGAGGACTGGAAGAGAGAGCACAGTGGAGAGGGTACTTGTCTTACACACAATGACCCTGGTTCTAACCTTAGCATTCCCTATGAAGGCAAAGCACCTCTAGGAGGGATCCCTGTATGCAGAGCCAGGAATAAACCTTGAGCCGATTTGCAGATATTGAACCATCCTTGCATCCCTAGGATGCCAGTTAATTGTAGTGTGTAATCCCTTTGACATATTTATTGCCGGATCTCTCTTCTCTTGCCACCACCATTGCTTACCCTCCCCAGCACAACTGATTCTTAGCATTCAGTGGTTATAAGTTTACTGTCCCCTTGCATCCAGCTACACCACTATGTGGTTGATTATAGTTTTTCTTGCTGGTCCATGTGCTATCTGCTAGGGAAGCTGCTCTGGTCCATAGAACCTAGAAGCAGCACGTAGGCACCTCTTGCCTGAAACCCAGGGGTTGTGTTTGTGGATCTGACAGGTTTTCCCGTGGATCCCTCACACGCTCAGTTCCCAGTCACCCTTCCCTATGGTCAGCTTAGGCTTAACTCATCCTCTACTCAAAGAAAGCCTAGCAAGCAATCTTTTGAGTTCCCCAGAGATTTTGTAGTTGTAGGGAAAGCCCTTTGGGAATGCAAAGATCTCTCCCAGGGATTCTTCCTTGCTTCTCAGATAATTGCACATTGACTTGAAGAGAGGGGGCCTCTTGCATGAAGCAGAAGTGGCCCCTAGAGAGCTGATGATTGCTCCAAGAGCCTAAAAACTAGGATGGGAGCAGCAACAGGAGGGTTTGCTTTAAAGATAGATTATGCAGCTCTTATAGAATATTGAAATATTCCCTCTCACTCATTTTTAAGGGGTTGAATAGTCAGTACAAAGGCTTTGATGAGGTTTAGTTGCATTGAATTGAAAGTGCTTGGTGCAAAGTGCAGTCATAATCATTTCAAAGGGTCTGCTAGAGGCTGGAGCCATAGTAGAGCAGAGAAGATACTGGCTTACATGTAGCCAAGTTGTGGAAATTCATAGAACTCCATATGGTCCCTCAAATACTCCCACCTTGGGAGTAAGCCCTGAGCACAGAGCCAGGAGTAAGCCCTGAGCACTGCAGGTGTGAACCCCAAATTACAAAAAATAATAATAATAAGGGGATCTAATGAAATCCCTCCTCAGGGCTCCACAGTTCAGAAGCATTTGAATTTCTAGAGTTGCTGACAGAAGGCTGTATTTTGTTCTCAATATTTCTGAGCAGCTTGGGGAGTGTTTTCTGGTCATCATCATTGTCCTGGTGATTATGAGGATAATTTTTAGACTTGAACATGCATAGACCCAACACGCTAGGAATTCTGTTTACAACAGTGGTATAAGCTTTCATAAAGACAAAAACCACGTTGAACATCCTCATTCCAGACCATCACTGGAACACTCTCAGTCTATCCTGTCCTCTGTGGCCTGCCCTTTGTGATGCAGCCTGCCCACCCCAGGGTTGCTCAGGGCTCCAGTGCTCCACAGCCAGTTCAGCCAGAGGCTTGGTCTGCCCTCTGCAACGATGAGGTGCTGCAGGCCATGAGGGTTCTTACTTAGATCCTCATAATGCTCTTTCCTTCCTGGGTCTGCTTCCTGGAATGTGTCTCTCCAGGAAAATGGGGGCCCACCAAAAGAGGGGTGGAGGCAGGACGTTGCATGTTCTTGAAATGAAAATGTAGCCCAAGCCAGTGGTCAGGAAGTTCAGCAGCCTGGGCTGTAGAAAAATGAGAAAATGGGGTATCAGGGCAGAGCTGACACATGGCTGCTTTCCAGTGTGCCTAACAGGCTTGTCTGTAAAGAGGAATTATCTGGGAAGGCCCCAGATTGCCACCACCTGGGCACCTACTAAACTGGACCGACCTACTCTCAGGGAATCAGTGGTTCTGTCACATAGTAGGGAGGGGAACTTAGGCACCCCACCTTCTCCTTCTTCCCTATGCTGATTCCCACCTTCTCTCTACTTCCTACCTCCTTCTGGACTCCCATCTCCTTCCTTCTTACCCTGACTCCCACCTCCTTCCTCCTCCCTCCTCCCTCTGTCTCCCTCTTCCCTTTCCTGACTTCCACCTCCTCCCAACCCTGACTCCCATCTCCTCCCTCCTCCCTATCCCAACTCACCCACCCAAACCCTGTCTCCGCAGCCTAGCTGGAGTGTCGAGGAGCGTGACACTGGTCATCGCCTACCTCATGACAGTGACTGACCTGGGCTGGGAAGATGCACTGCACACAGTGCGTGCTGGCCGCTCCTGCGCCAACCCCAACCTGGGCTTCCAGAAGCAGCTGCAGGAGTTCGAGCAGCACGAAGTCCACCAGGTGAACTGGATGGGGTGGGCACACCCCTGGGAAATGCCCTGGCCTCTGTGGCCCGGGAGCTGGGCAGCACCCCATGTCCCACCTTGGCCCTACCTTGGACGCCCAGCTCCGGGACTCCTTCCTCTGTCTTACCCGCCCTTCCCGTCGAGTGCCCTGGCTTGTGGCTTCTGGTTTCCTTGTGCCAGTCCTGGGACGAAGCCACCGTGGCTCCTCCTTGGCACTTGTGGGCCCACTGAGGACCCCCCCCCACTCATGTCCGGTGCTCATTTCTCCTCCCAGGACTGCGTGGCAAATGCAGTGTCCAATAAGTTCTGGGTAGAAAAGTCTGGGTGTGGGTG
>PVKC010033118.1:0-14061 GCA_004027635.1 Crocidura indochinensis
CTCTGCCACATTTTTTATCTCAATACCATGGCTTTTATATGGTGCTTACCCCCCCTTTTTTTGAATGCTCACTGGATATTTTATTTGACAGTTCTTTATATATTGTTGTGGTGCTTAACCTTCTCTTTCCGCTTCATCTCTCAAACCAAGGATGAAAGCCTCTAGAAGGACTCTGCCCATTTCCGGAGTATTGGACTCCTTTTTTCTTTTTTCTTTCTTTTTTTTGTCTCTTCTCCAGGTTATTACTTTTCTCTTCTTCAAACAAAACCACATAACATGAACTAACTAGTCCCGCCTCCAAATCGGGTGGGGGAGGGAATAAGGGAGGTACCAAAATCAAACAGGTGTAGGACCACTAAGTAGTTAGATAGGCACAGTGGGGACCACTTGTTTTGACAGACCCCGGGGGTGAGGGAGGAGTATATGGGAGGTAGGAAGGAAACAGAGGTGGAGGGAGGACAATTCAGTGATGGGAAGTCCCCTGATTTTATGTTAACATGTACCTAAAATATTATTGTCAATGATATGTAAGACACTACGATCAAAATAAAATTACGTTAAAAAAAAGAAATAGGACCCTCCTTTATAGGTACTAAGAGGTCAATATTACACAGATATCTAAACCAGAAACACCACTAAAAGGAAAATTATAGGTCAATATCTCTGATGAACATCAATAGAAAGACACTCAACAAAATCCTAGTGAACTAATTCCTGAAATATATCAAAATTGATGTACATCATTATGAAGTGGGATTCATCCCAGAGATGCAAGGATTGTTCATCATATACAAATTAACTAATACAATGTACTACGTCAACAAAAAAGGTAAAAATCGCATGGTTGTATAAATTGATGAGGAGAAGCTTCTGACAATAACCAACACCCATTTGTGATTTCTTTACAAACTCTAAAAGTTAAGGATCAAAGAAGCATCCCATAATATGCTATTGACTATCTATAACAAACCCAAAGTCAGGATCATACTCATACTCATGGTGAAAAACTAAAAGCTTTTCCCCTGAAATAAGGCACGAGGCAAGGATATCCACTGTCAATACACTTACTTAACATAATTTTGGAAGTTTTCATCACATAAGACAAGACAAATAGATCAAAGAAATACAAACAGAAAGTGACTAAGTCAAACTATCACAATTTGCAGATGACAAATTCTATCTTTGAAAACTCTAAAAACTTCACAAAAGAGATCTTAGAAATAATAATTACAGTAACAAAGCAGGTCACAAATTTAGTACACAAAAATCCATGTAATTTCTGCACACAAATAATGAACAAGAAAAAAATTAAAAGACTATCCCTTTCACAAGAGTACATAGAATATCAAGAACCTAGAAAACAACTTAATAAGGGAAGTCAAAGACTATACATGAAAACTATAAATTACTGCTACCAGAATAGAAAGGTATTCCCTGTTCATTAATTAGAAAAATCAACGTTGTCAAAATGACTATCATACCTAAAGTATTATACAGATTCAAAGCAATACCTATTAAAACTCCAACTCTACTAAAATTTGTTTGGACCCATGAAACACCATGAATAGTCAAAGAAATCCTAAGAAAATAAAAAGAAGCATTTCATTTCTCAATTTTGAACTATACTACTAAACTAGAATAATCAAATTATATTACTAGAATAAGGATAAACCTATAGAATAATGGAATGGAACTGAGAGTTCTGAATTAACCACCCCTCCCCAGATTGAAATACAGCTGACAGGAATTAAACCTATAAAGTGGGGTGAAGACAATTTCTTCAAAGTTGTATGTAGGGAAACTCAATATCTATGGGCTTATAAAATAAATCTAACATCATACATCACATAATTTACAAAATAAATTTCAAAATAGATTAAAGACTTTGAGATTCTACCAGAATCCATGAAATATATGGAAAAAATTCCATCAGAACTCCTCAGGAAATTGGTTTCAATGGTGTCTTCAATGAGATGACTATGAAGGCAAATACAACAAAAAGAAAAACTGGGAAGTTAAAGAAAAGAAAAACAAACATTTTGGACTACACATATTTAGAATTAAAAATAAACTAAAACTATAATAAAAACAAATCGAATTAAACACCCTATTTACACACCATACACCAGATAAAAGGCTAATATCTAAAATAGAAAAATCATTCACAAAGTAAATAAAGAAAAATAGGGCAAGGAGATAAACACTGTCCCTCAAAAAGCATTGGATGGCCAATATGCATATAAAAAGTGTTTATTGTCAATCATAATTAGAGAACTTCCAATAAAAGCAACACTGAGAATGACACAGTTAAGAAAGTTTGGGGTAGATATAATCCAGACATTCTCTTTTGGATTTTTATCCTCCGTCTTTAAAATTTTCATTTAAAAATATATATACACACCTTGTTCATTTCTGTATAGAGTATACTAGCTAAGATACCTAATCAAAACTGAAATATATCATGTTGAGTGAAGTAAGTCCAACACAGGATGATTGTAATTATTGGTGGCATATTTAATGTTGTAAGAGAGATATGCCTAGATCATCCTTGACCCCAGAACCTACGGATAAGGATAAAGAAGAAAAGAAACCAAAAGGGGAAGGAAGAAGATTGGAAAGAGAAGTAATGGAGAAAAGGGGGTCTGGATTTCATTTATATTGGAGATGCGGGAGACTAGTTTATACTCAAAGCACATACTCAACAGCATTGAAAATATGATATCTAAGCAGCAACCATCAAACTTTAATGTGCCGTTATGGTGGCAGGTAGAGGATAGGGGAGGTTGATTGGGTATGTGAGCACTGGTGATAGGAATTGACACAGGTGGTGGGATTAGAGCTGAAATATTATCTGCCTCAATTATCAATTACTTTGTAAGCCACTGTTGTTTGTTGTCAGGATTTTAAAGAGAAAAGCTTCTTATCCACTATTGATCAAAATGACATTTAGTTCAGTATATATGAAAAGAAATATCTCAAAATTAGGAGTAGAACTTCCATATGACCCAGCAATACTACTCCTTGGTATCTATCCCCAAAACACAAAACTTTATTTCTAAAGGATATGTGTGCATACCTATATTCACCACAGTGTTTAGTACAATAGCCAAGATATAGAAAGAACCAAAATACCCAACCATAGATGAGTAAATCAATTTGTGATACATATACAGAATTTTATACTATGCAGATCTAAGGAAGACAAAATTATATAATTTTCTGTGTAAGTATGAAACTAGAGTATATCATGTTGAGTCAAGTCAGTCAGAAGGAAAGAGATAGATACAGAATTATCTTTACTACATTTGAGACTTAAACATACACAAAAGAGTAGCAACATAGAGCAAAGATAACCACAAGAGAACTGATCACACAACTGAGTTTGTGGGCAAGGCTAAAAGGAGAAACAACTGAGTCCTTGGTGGAGGAAGATGAGTACTTTAGTACATTACTTATTAGTAGTGTTGGGAGTATGAACATACAGGGAAAAGTCATTAGTAGTACTTTACATAAGAAAACCTCAATCAATAAAAAGTAAACACAGAAACCTAATCTAAACTGCACTGTCAGAGAAGACATTACTAAAATAAAGTGATATTTTAATTGTATGTAAGAAGGCACTTGTCCATCACTTGAAATATTGAGATGATAGAGCTGCTCTATATGGAGTAGAGATGAAAAATGTTCGCAGGATTACGTGGTTGACAGTGGTGAGTTAATAGGGAGTGGTAGAGAAATGGCACAAAGAGATATTGGTGAACATTACATGAGTAGGACTAAATGAGGTGGGTGTGGTAAGGGGTGAAATTGGATAATTACTGTGATAGGAATATTGGGAAGGAAAATGCTGGGAGAAGAGGTGGATTTGTTGCTCCTGTTAAACAATGTCAGGAAAATACAACTGACATAGATAAATGAGTCAGAGAAGATGATGACATTTAAACAGACTAGAAGAATGATGAATGAAGTGACATTACCTTTAAGGAGAGGAATTGTGAGCACAGAGTTTAAGGTACATGCTTAGCATGCAGTCTACATTGGTTAGATCCCCAGGAGCTATGTACTTCCAAGCACAATCACGAATGATCCCTGGACACACTGGATCTGGCCCAAAAACTACAAATTAAAGAATAAAAAGAAAAGAAAAAGAAGAAAAGAAACCCAAGGCTTTTATTTTTTTATAATAATTTTTATTTTTACCAAAGTGGATAACAAATCATTCACAGTAAAATTTTAGGTATATAGTGACATGGGCAATCCCACCACCAATTTTGTCCTCCCTCTCTCCCCATTCCCAGCATACATCCCATATCCTCTTCCTTTGCTCCCCCAGCTGCGAGCATAAGTGGTTTCCTGTGTATCTAGCTTATTGTAGATTGGTTAACGATCCTGTTGTTGGCTTTGGATTTGGTACCTAAATCTGATAATTTTTTATTTGTACTCAATTTTCATACGATTGTTTGGTCTTGGTAACCTCCATTATTTCCCCCTCAGTTTGTGAGGCAGAACAAGATAGTTCAACTTATGTGGTTCTGTTTGAAGGAAAGAAGAAAAAGGGGGGAGCAAAAATCAAACAAGCAAAAAATGGGAGGAGTACTTCTTGAGGCTATAAATATCTGTTTAAGAGGAGAAAGGGATAAAGGAATAAAAACATAGCAACAATACTTAAAAAATCAAACTAAAAACCTGAAGAGCACCATAGCAATAAATACAACAACCAAACAATAATAAATAATCCTAAATAAAACAAACAAATAAATAAATAAGTCCTAAATAAAAACAAAACAGTTCAAAAACATAAATCAAAACAAGGCATAACAAAACAAAAATAAAACAGAACAACAACAATAACAATAAAAATTAATTTCTGCTTTTTTTGCACAGACAGTAAATATTGGGGAGGTTAGAAAGGGAATTCCCTTAGCCTAAGAGATACAGTGTTTTTCCGCCCTTGAAGTATACGGTCAGGTGCATAACTCCCAGGTTCCGAACCTGTTTATTTACTCTCCCCTATGTCTTTTTGTGGTGTCTGGAAACTATCCGTTCAGTCGTGGATGATGAGATCAGGCCTCTGTAACCAGAGGTCTTGGTATTTACACAGGTCATAGGACGGAGCCTAGGATGGAGTCTTTCCTTACGGTTCTAGAAGTTCTGTTCCATCACTGTTGTTTTAATCAGTCTTCTGTAGTTGATGGTCTTGGTTTTTGCACGGATCCTAAGTAGAAACCTAGGATGGAGTCTTTCGTTATGTTTCCCAAACTTCTGCTAGATTGCAGTTCTCACAGTCAGACATCTGAATTAGAGATCTTGGTTGTTGTACAGATCGTAGGCCAAAGCCTAGACTAGAGACCTTTTTATTGGTCCCAGGATAAGTTCTATCCAGTCATGTTTGTCACAGTCAGTCTTCTGTAGATACTGATCTTGGCTTTTGCACAAATCAAAGTATGACATGTCTTCTGGTTTCATCATATGATGGTGAGGTAAGACAACCTATTCTTAGATCAAGTTGTTGCCATTTCCTCATTGTTAGGGTGTTGAATCAAACTGGAGTGTGTTGGTGTCAGAGCAAGATAGCATGGAGGTAAGGCATTTGCCTTTCATGCAAAAGGTCATCGGTTCGAATCCCGGTGCCCCATATGGTCCCCCGTGCCTGCCAGGAGCAATTTCTGAGCATGGAGCCAGGAGTAACCCCTGAGCACTGCTGGGTGTGACCCAAAAACCAAAAAAAAAAAAAAAAAAAAACTAAAAAGAATGTCCCAGAGTGCTCGCTTCAGCAGCACATATACTAAAATTGGAAAGATACAGAGATTAGCATGGCCCCTGCACAAGGTTGACACGCAAATTCGTGAAGCATTCCATATTTAAAAAAAAAAAGAATGTCCCAGAGAAATTTGGTTCCTGGAGCTGTTGCTGAGAATTATGTCAGTTCTATGTCTGATATCTAGGGTTCAGAAGAAACCCAGGGCTTTTAGAATGTCAAGAGTGGCAGGAAAATAAATTCATATGAAGCTAGACTGATAAGAGGAAACCCATGCAGGACCTTGTAGATATGAAAGAAATAAAGTCATATAGAAAATAACTGTCAATAAAATCATAACACTTGAAATAAATTTATGGGTCCTTTAAGACAACAATGGTATAAATGTAGAAATTAACTATCTGTTTATGCTTCAGCTCACCAACAATTTTTCTTCTCTCTTCATTCCCATTTTCTATTACTAATATACCTAACAAGACACTAGGAGGTATAATTTGTTCCTCATAGAAATTAACTATTTAAAAAAAAACTAGGAAAACTTGAACAGTGGAGACTACACAATATATGACTGAAAATTATTGAGTCATGGAGGAAATCAAAGGAGAATAAAACAAATTCCTAGAATTAAACATGAATAAAAACACAACCTGTCAGTATCTATGGGACTCAACAAAAGCAATAAAATAAAGGAGAATTCATAGAAATACAGCTTACATCAGGAAATAAGAAAATGATCATATAAATAATCTTAAGTTCACATATTAAGTAATTAGATGACTAATAACTTTAAATGAAATGAAAGTGCAAGGGAATAAATAATAAAAATTAGAGTTGAAATAAATTATAGACATAAAATACAATTCAAAAGATCAATAAAAATGAGTTGGTTTTTTCAAAAATAAATAAGAATAGCAGCCTCATACCTAGACTCACAAAGAATAAAAGAGAGAAAACTGTAATAATTGCTAATGCATTTTAAAATTTACATAAAATAGATAAATTTTACAGATGCAAAATGTAATCAGAGTAAATAGAATTAAGAAAATTTAAGGGGGAATCTGAATAGGCCTATAAAAGAATAAAAGTTTGTTTTATTCTAAGAAAGGGAATACTGGCTTTACATTAGAAAATATTATATTATAGATAATGCTTCAGTGTCTGCATTTATAAGTAAAAGATTATAATAAAGTATGTATGAATATAAAAACCTCATCAGTCATATAATACTACGTATAAATGAAAATGTTAATCTGTTATTGCAAATGTATAAAATCCCTTAGCAAGTCAGGAGCAAATAAATCTTAATTCAGTAGAGGGAAACCCTAAGGTCCATGAGTAAATGCCATACTCAATGATAATTGCTGGAATGTTTGTCTTGCCATTTTTTAAAATATATTTTATCTAGGCACCATTATTTTAAATTTTATTTATAATTGAGATTAAAGTATACAGTGTTCCACCATTAATCTCACTATCAGTGTTTCCTCCCAAATTCAGACTGCCTCATTGACAGGCACAGTATTTGGGGGTTTTATGCAATGTGGTTTTCAATACTGTTAAATGAGGGGTTTCATGGATAACACAATCTAGCATCAATTCCTCCCCTAGAGTGTCCACTTCCTTTTACTATATTCACAATATCCCCACCCATCTTCCTCTCACAAGAGGCTATTACTAAAGACCCATTCTTATTACTAAAGACCCAAAATGTATCTATTTTATGTAAATTTTAAAATGCATTAGCACTTATTACAGTTTTCTCTCTCTTCTTTATGAGTCTAGGTATGAGGCTGCTAATCTTATTTACTTTTGAAAGAACCAACTCATTTTTATTGATCTTTTGAAATGTATTTTTATGTCTATAATTTATTTCAACTCTAATTTTTATCATTTATTCCCTTGCACTTACATTTCATTTAAAGTTATTAGTCATCTAATTACTCAATATGTGAATTTAAGATTATTTATATGATCATTTTCTTATTTCCTGATGTAAGCTGTATTTCTATGAATTCCCCTTTATTTTATTGCTTTTGTTGAGTCCCATAGATACTGACAGGTTGTGTTTTTATTCATGTTTAATTCTAGGAATTTGTTTTATTCTCCTTTGATTTCCTCCATGACTCAATAATTTCTGTTACTTTAGGGCATGTTTTAATCTCTTTTTTTTTTGGGGGGGGTCACACCCGGCAGTGCTCAGGGGTTACTCCTGGCTCCATGCTCAGAAATTGCTCCTGGCAGGCACCAGGGACCATATGGGGCACCAGTATTCGAACTGATGACCTTTTGCATGAAAGGCAAACGCCTTACCTCCATGCTATCTCCCAGGCCCCAACATTATACAGATTTAATGCAATGTTTTTTATTTACCACATAGCATTTGTTTTCTCTTGGATGATGTCTCATGTGTACTGGAAAACATGTGTTCCACTTTTGAGGGATGAGTCTGCTAAGCTTATTTTTTCGATTTCTTCCTTTAAAGCCATTGCTTCCTACATAATAGAAGAATTTATTCACACAACTGCATTAGGTGGGTTTGAATGGGAGGATACTGGTGTGGTTTTGGAATTATGTGCATTAGAAAAAATTAGTGAAATATTGTAAACCACAAAAATCTCAATCTATTAAAAGAGTCAGCGTTCTCTTGCTGAGTTTGAGTTTATTTGACTTGTCAAGAGGTGATAGAATAGAATTTAAGTGGCTATTAACATCTTCCTTCACATAGTTGCTTTATGTATTTTCATAACTTTATCATTAGGTGCATATGTTTAGAACTGTGAGTTCTTCCTAATGTATCTACATCTTGATCATTAAGGAATAACCACTCTTGTCCCTTACAGATTTTTTTTAATATTTGAAGTCTGTTTTGTCTGACATGAGTATGGTCACAGAGACCATTTTGAAGGGAGCTGTTTGCTTATTATTTTCCAGCCTTTGAATTTGAGCCTGTTTGCCATGATTCTTCAAATGAGTCTCTTGTACTTACTGGTGAAAATAGAAAGCTTTCCCTCTAAGATTTGACAAAATACAAGATTACTCACTCTCACTATTACTATTCAGTATAGTGTTTGAAGTCCTTGCCATAGCAATCAGGCAAGAAATAAAAACTATGATGGTTAATTTTGGGGAAAAAAGTAGTTAGGTTTTCACTATTTTCAGATGGCATGCTACTATACTTAGAAAACTCTGAAAATTACAAAGTATCTCCCAGAAACAATAGACTGTATAGTAGTAAGATGACCGTCTATGAATCAACACACATAAATCTCTGAGTAATGATGTAGAGCTTCTTTTCATGTGTTTTTGCTTGCCTGTATTATTTTTTTTGTTTTTTTTTTTGTCTGTATTATTTTTGAGGAATTATCTGTTCATCCTTTCTTCACATTTTTTGGACAGAGTAAGATTCTTTATCTTTTTAAGCTCTGCCAGTATCATGCATTTTAGATATTAACCCGTTATCAAATGGGTATTGGGTGAATATTTTCTCCCATTCTGAGAGCAGTCATTGTATCCTAATTATCATTTTCCTTGATGTAGTACCATTTGTTTATCTTTGTTTCCACTTGTTTGATCAGTGGTATTTCATTCTTGAAGATGATTTTAGCTTTAATGTCATGGTCTGTTCTGTTTTTTTAATTAAAATAGACATAAATTTTAATGTTCTTGTAAACTATTGTCCCAGTTTAAAGTGATTCTTTTTTTTTAATTTTTATTGTGACTCAAGTTCATTACACAGAATTATTTACGGTACATAGTGACAATGAATGAAGGGCATTCCCACCACCAATGTTGTCCTCCCTCCACTCCTGTTCCCTAGTGTAACTGGTCTCCACTTAGCTTGTTGTAGGTTGGGTATCTATTCTGTTTGGTGTTCCAGTCTGATCATTTTTTATTTACACTGGATGTTCATATGACTGGTCCTGGTAACATCCTTTTCTCCCCTCAATTTATGAGTCTGAATGCTTCAAGTTGTGCTATTCTGTTTGAGATAAAAAGGTTAAGAAAAGGAGAAGGGAAAATTTGGTATCAACTACTAAAAGCAGCAATAGTATTAGCTCAGTATACTGAAAACTCATGCTGGCTACATTGTAGGTAAACAGAATGGAAGGAGTAACAAATTAGAAGGGTTATGGACAAAACAGAAATAATTCAGTAAGTTATCACTATGTCATGTTTTTCTATGACATGTGTGGAGTGACTCCAGAACAAAAGCTCCCCTGAGAAACCATTTCCTGGTCTCTCAGTAGTAGAACTAGACTTTCTATACAAAAATTATTTCCTAATTTGAATCAGGATCTAAATCCTTAAGATCCACTGACTGCCACAATCTCTTAATAATTACCCACAAACTAATATGTAGTCTGTCAATTGTCAACTATATAATTAACATTGGGTAATATTGATTAACTGTATCACTTATTAGCCCACAGTCAAATTCTTAGTTTAGTTTGTCACTATGAATAGTTGTACTTACAAGTTATCTGCAACTAGCAGATATGTGATTTGCTTAGGAACCTACCCTAATAGGAATCCAGTTTCCAGATGTTACAAAAGTTTAAATAACAAATAACAAATCTTATAATAACAAAATCTTAAACTCCTACAATCTTGAAGATCTGATTTGGACCTGGTGGTGGATTTGTTGCAGGAGTTTGGATATTGAAGATATCTAGATAATAGAACAAAGTTCCTAGAATCAGAAACTCAAAAAAGGTAAGAAAGAATAGAAAGTATATAGTGGTCAGATGAATAGTCAAGGTATTAGGGTGCATGAGTCCAAGAGGTGTTTATTCATTCCACAACACCAAAAAGCCTGCCACACATTTCCAGGTGTGACCTTGTATTCTGAACACAACCCAGATAGTTGTGGTGGACCCCACCCAGCTTCACAGGGCCCAAGTACCACAAAGTCTTTGGAAACTAGTATTAAACCACCAGCCCATATGTCCAAAGTGTCTGGCAAATAATCTCCAAACTAAAATCAGAAGAGATCAGGAACAATTGCTGCAAGTGGCCAGTGTGATTTCGGTGAATCCACTTCAGGGAGAGTGGGTTGCCGGGGCCAGCATACGGAGAAATATGAAATGAATGAAACCACACACGGAGAATGTGGGGTCAACATGTTTCTTGCAGGAGTATGACAAGTTTATTTTTCAAACAAGGGGTTTTATAGGGGTAAGCCAGTCACAGGTGAAGAATAATCACAATCACAAAGCAATGTACAACAGTAGCTAAGCTATGGGTGTGCCCACAAAAACTCCAAGTTACAAAGGAGGTCACAACCCAAGACAACTCTTTGCAAGCTTACTTCAAATGCAAAATCAGGACTAGGAGAAAGCAGGAAATATCTAGAAACTTGATCTTCCTGGGCAGGACTCCATTGTTTTAGGGATCAAGTAAAGGAAAGAGCCAATAGCCCAGGGGTCTGCTCTATGGCTTCACCCTTGACCACCAGAAACTGCAGCTGCAAGGACATATTTGAAAAAGAGAAAAAACATTGTCTTTGCTTTTCGGGCTAAATATATCCAGAAAAGGAGTTCTCTTAGTCATCTTTGGTAATGGAATTTCTGGACCAAATTATTTGATAATTTTGCCTGAAATTTACAAAGGAGAGAAGCCAAATAATGACCAAAAATGTAATGCCAAGCATCTTTGGAAATTCCTCGACCATCCACGCAGGGGAAAAAGGTGTCCACAACAGGTCTTTTGAGGAACCCCTTGGGAATATTTTCAGTTCTTCCCACCAGAAAATCTGAGGATACATCTGGTGGGCTGATCTCCCCCAAAAGTTTATGTATGCATGGCAAACAATAGTCAGCAGAAGTGACATGAAGTGAAAGTTACATAAGAGATACACAAACCAAAGCAGTCATTCCCAAAGTACAATTTGTAAGACAAGAATTCCTTCTTTCTTCACCAGGCACTATATAAAAATAGGTATGAAAGATTAATCATAAAGTTAAAGTACATATTCAAGGTTTTGTGTTAATTTTACTAGTAAGCTTCCAGGAGAAATATAACAGATCGATTTTAAATTTAGGTTCTTTATCTTTTAAGCAGACTCTTTCAGGGCATTGCTTACTTCCTCAAGCCTCAAGTCTGTCCTCTCACAGTGCCACAGGACCCTGGGTCATCTTTCCTAGCTCCTTTTTACAAGGCACAAGAGTCTTAGTGTTTCCTAACATATTTTTTTTTTTTTGGTTTTTGGGCCACACCCAGTGACGCTCAGGGGTTACTCCTGGCTATGCGCTCAGAAGTCGCTCCTGGCAGGCACGGGGGACCATATGGGAACCGGAGGATCGAACCGTGGTCCGTCCAAGGCTAGCGTGGTAAGGCAGGCACCTTACCTACAGCGCCACCGCCCGGCCCCTTAATAGCATATTTAACAAGAATTTGAAAGGCTGATTACAAATTGATCTTTTTATTTTTGTTATGTTCAAAAGTCTGAGATGATATTTAGTGGGCTAAAGTTATAGTGTAAATAATATTGGTTTTCTGGAGCTCCCAAGAGAAAACTCAGTTCATTTGCCTTGGGTAGCCACTGGTAGAGCTTGTGTCCCTTGGCTTTTGGTGTCTTCCTCTTTCTTCAAAATTGGTGTCTTCTATCCTTTGGTGTTTTTATCTATCTTCCAATCTTTTCTTTTATCATCACATCATGTTTCCTTCTACTTTTCTTCTCCTGAGTCCCTATTATTAGGACCCCTGTGATTACATTGAGTCCAAAGATTTCCCACATTCAGATTCTTATCTGATTCATATTTGCAAAGTCTTTTTTGTGTTTAAGGTATATATTCACTGGTAGATATTAGGATATTGTAATTCCCCCTAACATATGAACATTTAAAAGGGTACAACAGTTCACCTTTGTGGACCTTGACTTAGCTTATGTATTGGAGATATTAAGTAAATATCAAAGAGCTCAATGTTGCCTTTGCCTAGTTATTACCACATTCCAAGGGATGCATGCAGATGGAAAATATGGCGGGGAGAGGGATGGAAGAATTGCATATGTCACATGAGTTCAGCAATAAGGTATTTGTAATTGGGCTCTTACCTGAGTAACTCCATTACCAATTAGGACCAGGTTTTACCATGGGTTTTCATTTGAAGCTTCATTTCATGACAATTTATTTCAGTGCTTCAGCTGTTTTTCCAAAGCAATTTTCTCTTGAACCCAAATAGTGCTCTCAGCCTGGTTGGGGATTGAAGGCCAGCTTTCTTCAACTCTGGCCTTGTTCGAGAAAATAGGAAGTAGACACTTGGAAAATTTATCTGGGAAGGAAGGGAAATTAAAACTGAAGGGAATCCAATTGTTCTTCAGAAATGTCTTAAGAAATTAGAGAAATGGTGACTCAAAATGACATCCTACTTAGTTTACAAGCTCCCATTTGTTCAATATACTGTTCGGCAAGAGATAACCTTAGTCCCATTGCCCAGACAATCTGTACGTGCCTCAGAAGCTGAGAGTAAGGGGATAGATAGTGTTAGTAAAACAAGGTAAGACATTATCCAGAACCACTAATTACTAATCCTTGTATTCTAGGAATGAATATTATGAACAGTTACCAGTGATTACAATGTACTAATTATAATGTTAAGGACATGGTATGCACCTTGTCATTTACTTCAACTTTCGTAACAATCAGGTAAGGTAGTTATTTTTGCAGGGTAGGAACATAAGACTCAGTGAGTTTAAGTGATTTATCTGACATCAAACAACTCCTTCGAGGCAGAGATAAGATTTGAGCCATGGTTTAACTGACTCAAAAGCCTATGCTGTGTTATTAGTCACATTAAACCCTATTTGGGGAATTATGCATGGGATTAATGGTGACAAGTATATCATATCTGATCACTAAAATTAATGTCTTCAAAGGTTTAGTTTCTACATTAGGGAAAGTATACGAGAAGTAAGCTAACAATATTTTTATGTGCAATATTTGGTAATGGTTAAATGCAAACATCTCTATCTTTCCAACTTAATCATATTCAAGGATAGGATGACATACACAACATGCAGGGGTTAATCTACTTTTGGGAAATAACAGTGCCTGACCAGTGTTCTAATTCTAACAAGCCTCCTACTTGGAATTATCCTTATGTTTTTTCCTTCATATGTATTTTTTATTTTTATTATTTTTTTTTTTGGGTCACACCCAGTGACGCTCAGGGGTTACTCCTGACTATGCGCTCAGAAGTCGCCCCTGGCTGGCCTGGGCGACCATATGGGGCACGGGGAATCGAACCGTGGTTCGTAGCGCGGTAAGGCAGGCACCTTACCTTCAGCGCCACCGCCCGGCCCC
>PVKC010033119.1:0-13963 GCA_004027635.1 Crocidura indochinensis
AAAGAAAGAAAGAAAGAAAGAAAGAAAGAAAGAAAGAAAGAAAGAAAGAAAGAAAGAGAGAGAGAAAAAGAAAAAAAGATAGTATCCACAGGAGTGAAAAAGAAAGGAAAAGGTGGAAGAAAAAAGAGAAGGAAAATAATATCAAAAAAACAAACAAAAACCAAAACAAAACCAGAAAAAGCGCTGGAGTGGCATGGTTTGTATTTACCCCACCTTCTTTTTTTTTTTTTTTTTTCCTCTAGGCACAGTAAGTATAGAGGAAGGAAATTCCTGTGGCCTAAGAGATTCAGGTTTTCTCCACTCTTGAAGCATATTGTCATGGGAACAGCCACTGGATCTATACCTTCTCATTGCCATATCCCAGGGTTTTTTTGTTTGTTTGTTTGTTTGCTTTGTTTTGTTTTGTTTTTGGTGTCAGGAGCCTTTCCTCTTGGTTGTGGATAAGAAATCAGACCACTGTAGCAAGCACTCTTGGTATTTGTGCAGGTCCTAGGACAAGGCCTAGGACAGAGTATTTAAGGTTCTAGAGGTTCTGTTCCAACATTGTAAAACTCAATTCTTAAAAACCTTACCTAATTTCAAATTCATTTTTTTCCTATGCAGACTGCTGATAGCAAGAACTCATTGGCATCTGCTTTGGAGATTATGACTTTAACCTTCCTGTCAGAACTGACTCTATATAACTGGAATCTACCTACATAAAACTCCTTCTTTCAAATTCAATGAGATCTACATTCTACCAATGAAATAGCATTTTATTAAGACTTTGCATTGTATTACTGAATACTATAATACATATATAATACATCATGGATTTATTTTTTCTACATGCAATTGTTAGCATGTAGTAAGAATCACCAGCTTTATAATTGACTCTGTACGATATAAACCTTAATTCAGCTGGAAATAGATTAGTTGTATGATCTGTTAATTGAATGTACACAAATATGGAAAACTCCTGTGTTTTGTGATTACATTTTCCATATAATTTTTGATCCCCAAATGACTCAGGTGTTGTATTCTAGAACATGCTATGTGAATGAATGTAATACATTTCTGTGATAACTGATATTCTAAAGCAAAATATTTTAATTCTTATATGTGAACATTATATTTAAATATTGCATACTAGTTTAATCTCTCTCAAATGGTGTCACTTTTATAAAGTGACCTATATTTGAGCAGTATCTTATCTGTTTTAATGAGAAGAATATAACTCCTTAGTTACATCTTTTTAAATAGAAGAAACTCATCAACATCAACATAATCAGCACAGAGTTAACAGGCTATCAATAACTATCTGTTGGATGACCCTGTTTTTTAGAGAGATCATGTACAAGTGCTAACAGCTGTCTATTCTATCTAAAATCCCACCATCTGTCCTCCATGGAATTCTACTTTAGAAACAAACATTTTAAAATACATGTTGGAGCAATATTTAATAATGATTGCAAAGCAGAATGCCATATGCATTCTCTCTACCCTCTTGAGCATGCAAATGAATCTTTTAGTCATAAAAATCAAATGCTTTCCAATAGAACCAAACCTACCCTCCAAAAAATAAGGTAAAAAAAATTTACTAAGTGGAAGGAAAAAAGACTGAAGTATAAAATAGCTATTCTGTAAAAATAAAGAAATTACACTAACAAATAAGTTAGGGAATAAGCAATTAGAAAAACATCTATCCGGATCATGTTATATAGCTAATTCTTAATACTTAAATACAGTCTAATTTGATAATGTTTTCCTGTTTCCAAATAAAAATCACATTTCTCTGCTAAGTTCTTTTCTTCTGAGTCAAATGAGTGATTCTTTTCTCCTATATTATTTCTTAGAAGCAACTTTCATATTCTGGAAAAACAATTCATAACCTGATAAATGGGTACAAAAAAAGAAAAAAAAGAATGAATTAAATTCTATTTTCTTCCAGGCAGAGTAATAAATTTCCATATTATGGACACACAGATCAAGAAAAGCTTGTCACCATGTCTGTCTGTCTGTCTGTCTGTCTGTATGTATGTATATAATTATCAGAACAAGAAATGTTCACAAATTTGTATAAACTATTCATAGTAGTAGTAGAGAATGAATAAAACCTGTTTTATGTTTACGTTTATAATAACATAAATAGAAAGTTAGATTTCATATGCTGGACTAATCCATACAGTAGGTAAGATTCTACAATATTAAAAATTAACTCAAACATACTACAAAGATGCATTTCCAAAAGAGCTTGCAAAATAAAAAGAACTAAATACAGAAGACCACATAATGCAATTTTATTTACATAAAATACCCAAATAAGAGAATCTATAAAGACTAAGTTAGTCTAGTTCCTGATGCAGGGGTGGGAAGGAAAGATTGCAAAAAGTAAAAGGTTTCTCTATAGTTAGGAGGAGATTAAATATTTTAATAAAATGGAACAAGTTCTATGATTATAAATTTTACAAAAAATTAGATTGTGTACTTTAAATTGCATGTTATGTAAATTCTCACAATAAAACTATTTTCAATAAAATTGATCTGAATAATCATTTGAGGTTAGATTTGTTATTTTGAAGCACTATTATTACTTCCTCCTATATCTTAAATTCATTAGATGATAACTGTCAACTCTACTCTTTTGTTTTTGGAGTAATGTAATTCATTTATCTTCAAACTTTTTTAATTTTTATTTAATTCTCTCTCAAAAAATTGAGGAAGTTACAGTGATACAGATTTTTAAAAATAATATGCCAAAGAAACATATAATCAAAAGTGATAAATTCATCTGTTAGGTTATTAATTATTAATATTATACTCTATTTCTTTGTGGTTACTATCCTCTTGATTCAGTCACACAATAATTTGCCTCAACTTTACCAAAATGAAGCTTGGCTTTCACATTCATCAACAGTAACTGTAAGTTAATCATTCACCTTGGGTAACATCTAAAAAAATGATTTATTTTGAGGATAAGTTAATAATGTCACACATTTAAAGAAAAACTCTGGAGTGACAAATGAAAATTCAATTGGTTAATTGACCTCACATAATTGAACTGTCAAATAAATTCCACAAATGGACAGCCCAAAAATCTAAAAAGAGACTGAAAAACCCTGAAAAAAACTCTCTCCTTTCTTTAGTCCTTCCCTCAAACTAAAAGATTCAAGAAACAGCAGTGATCACACTGACATCTAGCTCAAATTAGTAGGGTACTTCAGATGCTCACCTTGACCATTTCCCCTCAAATCATCCTAGCTTTCTTAGGATCTGGAAAATGCTGATTGTAAGAAATAGTGTTCACAAGAGGACATTTTCTGCTATTTCTTTCTGGCAGAGAGACAAATTGAAAAACCTTCTCAATAAGAAATACCTCAAGTTACAGAAATGATACATCGCCCTTGGCTCCAAAAAGAGCTCCAAATCTCTGAAATGTGGCAGATGTCCCACTGTAGAACTACTAATTCCTGGCAGTGTATCCCCTACCTTATCTTAAAGCACCCTGAAGCTTGAACAAATCAGGCAAGATTTCCAAAACTGATTTATAAAATAGGGAGGCTCTATTCAAGAGCATCCCCCAAAGTTCATAAACAGAAGAGTGGTGTCACCATAGAAATTAAGTAATGAGGCACCAAAAGTCTAGAGAGGAAAAAAACAAAAACAAAAACAAAAACAACCTAATCCAAGATGCCCTAAGCAGCAGGGAGGTTGGAATATATTCTTTGCCTGGCAAACGTTACCTGAGCTACCTCTGTCGCTAAGGTTCTATCAGCCTTCTCTGAAAACTGAAGTCAGTTTAGCCACAGAGGCAGGACCTAACAGAAAACAAACCAATAGCCTTATCCTCCGTATTCAAAACAGCAGTTTTCGAATGAAACTTCAAATACAGTCACTATAAGGGATCCAGCAAATTTGAATGCTTAAATGTATCCATTCTTTTCGGTGTTGTAAAAACCCAAGAACTTTGCATATATATATTGTCTGCAAACTGGTTTGTAAAAGCTAAAATTTGAAAAGGATAGGGCATTAGCTAAGAGTTTTGCATGTTACAATCATGTATCATGAAAACGTATTTCTCCGGTATAAAATACAGCAATATTTGGTCAACTAAAACCCACTTGCCAGGTAAAAGTACCAAAGTTTCTTAAACGAATGTCCGTCTTTTCTTACATTTAAAATTTCTCTCATCACCTTGGTCGTTTGCACTCCTACTATGGATTCTTCATGAGTGATTCATCTTAAGCATGAAATGTAACTGATCTCTTCAGATGAGTTCATACATTGTCGATTTTTTTACCTGCAAAATAGTTCTTCTAATTTATCAAGGGCACCAAAAATGCGATCCCCCCCCCCCGCATCTTTTCTAAAGGTCATGAATGGTTTTATATGCAATGCAAATATGACGATTTCGTTGTACTTTACATATGTTAAGCTTGGCTGGAAGGTCCACAGGGTCCCATTTCAAGTGCTACCTGCTAACCACAACCCTAGGAAGCCCGGAATCCAGGGCTAGCTACTCCTACCCGAGCCGGGAAGAGCACAAGGTGTAAAATAGCAATCATCGGGGCCATTAAGTGCTTCCAAAACCTCCAACCCGGCTCTGGGGATTCACACAAGCCGGGCTGGTAGAGTTCGCTCTTTAACTGGCGCTTGAGCTTTTTTTTATGGTAAAGCTGTAGAAGGTAGTAACGGGTCCTGCTTTGGGGGTTCCCCCTCTGGGTATCTTTTACAAGTGAGTTTCCCTCTGGCGCCAGCGGGTATTTGGAGCAGGCTGTCAGAGGTCCCAGAGGGTTCGGGTGGGCGCTGGAAAGATCGAATTCGAAGTTTGGGGTTGATGGTTTTGCAAGATCCCTGGGGAAGTCCATCCGATCCGGCCCGCGGGCTTCGAAGATGTGTCGAAACGCGTGTCTCCGGGGGGGGAACTCGCTCCAGGCCTCGCAGGGGAAATGTTGGGCCAGCCAGGAGCCAGGAGAGAGGCTTTGTCCTCGTTGCGCATCCTGGGGATCTCAGGGGCAGCGGCCGCGGGCAGACTGCGCTGCGAGTTGAGATCCCCTGGAGTGGCCCAACTCTGCACCCCCAGTTCGCCTGGAGCTGAGTCTGGGGAGCTCCACGGGGGTTTCTCCCCAGGAGGTCTCGGCAGCAGAACTGTCGACGCCCGCTGGCCGCGAAAGTGCTCAGTAAAAGTGACTCGGTTTATTTGGATTAGTCGCCATAAAGGTTTAGCCGGACAGCCAGTTATCGGACGCGGGCCCTTGACTAATGGACTGGGCCGCGGCAGAGTAGACAGTCCTGCCGACCCCGGCCCTGCTGGGGAGCAAAATGGGAGCCTCCCACCGGCCCCCCACCCCAAAGGGTGGATAGGCTAGCTAGAAGGCGCTCGCCCGTACCTGCCTCGCTCTTGGGCACCACCAGGGGCCCTCCTGGCCTCCCGGATGCCCCTTTCCCAGCCAGAGCGCTGAAGGCCGCTGAGGGCTGGCTGCAGGCTGCAGGGGGGAATCTTGGCCCCTTCTCCAACAGCCAGGGTCCTCTTGCCAGGGTCCCAGAAGGTCACCAAGTGTGCGCTCTGGCCGGCTTGCCCTGCAGGTGACCCGGTCCTGAACCCACAAAGATGTGTCCACCTTGGGGGGTGTGTACGTATAGATAGATAGATAGATAGATAGATAGATAGATAGATAGATAGATAGATAGATAGATAGATAGATAGATAGATAGATAGATAGATAACATAGATAGATAACGTATATATAATTATTTGATGTGGCAGCATCCTGGAATATATCAGCGGAATCGTTTAGAAGTGTTTTTTTTAAGAACTTACAAATTATTTAAGCCTGAAATTTAATTCCACAGTATAGAGTGTGACCATAATGTACCTAATTGATCATTAACGGAAGAAAACTTAAACCTTCCTATCACAGATTCGGGGGGGGGGGGGCTGTACCAAAAATGTTCTTTTACAGATCAGAGAAAGTAACACATCACCATTAAATTCACTCGCCCTAATTTTGAACTTCGTGCATTTTTCATAATGTCTTTCTATTGGCTCAAAAAATATTCATAGAAGTGCTTAAAGAGCAAAGGCATTTGAACTAAATTATCAACCAATAAAGATACATAGGTAATTTACTAACTTGAAACACTTCTAAAAAGGTGTTTTTTTAAGTAGTAAGATTGCTTTTAACTTTTAAGATAATTTAATATTATCTCCATTTTAATGCTGCATTATCAAGTAATGCGAAATAGTAAGGCCGTAAAAGACACCTGACATATGAAATTGTGAACAGGAGCTCAAATTACTGTTAAGTAAACCTAGTCACTTTGCTTTGAGGATCTGAAAGAGCAATTTTTAGACATGGGAATCCATGAGAACTTTTTTCCTCAAGCAGTGATGTGAACTTCTCTCGTTGCTGGCATTATTTTGGTGAAATAACTAACAATGGAAGAGTATTTTAAATAAATTCTTTCTGGATCAGTAAAAGGAATCGAATCCCTATTAGTTAAAAAGATGAAAGTTCCGTCTGGTCAGAAAATAAGTTTTTGAAGGCCTTTAGCTGGAGGGAGACTATTTGAATCTGAAATGTTGCGTGGCTATCTGTCTTTCTCAACGTCAGGGTGAGATAAAAAGTAATCTGGCTCTGATTGCTGCTGGAAAGAAAACATTGAAATGGCTTCTCATTTATCACTTGCCCGCCCCACCCCCTTCAACCTAGATTTAATTGACAGCTTAATGCTGAGTCTGTCTTCCCCTGAATGCTACAATGGGAAATGAAGCCAACCCTGTGGAGAGTTCCAGATTAGTGCTTTATGATGTAAAGAAGAAATAACAGATATATATATATGCATATTGGCTGAAAATTCAAAATTAAGGTGTCAGCAAAAAGATTTCTTTGATAATTCTGTTTATGGGTGATTGCCTTCACACTATAATCACCTTGTCCTCGTTGTCTTCAATAAAATTAAAAAAGAATGAAAAGAAACATATGTATAAGTTTATCGAACTGTTCTAAAAATCTTTCATGGAAAGATCCATGAAATCCATCCAAATTCTATGACATTCCTGGCTTTCTTCTGATCTGATCAGTGAATCAGCAAAGAAGCTTCTCCCAGGCCAGGAGAGATAGCATGGAGGTAAAGCGTTTGCCTTGTATGCAGAAGGATGGTGGTTCAAATCCCGGCACCACATATGGTCCCTCGAGCCTGCCAGAACAAAATACAAACTTGGCAAAGAGCCACAGTATGCAAAATAATGATAAGAGGCAAAGAGCCACTTTCATTTTGGCCGGGAGCAGCATGCGGCTCGAGAGCCACGTGTTTGCCACCCCTGTTTTGGTAAGTGGTGTTTTGTCGTTGAAGATGCCTTTAGCTGCAGTGTGAGGGAGAATTCTGCATATTTTTCTTCTTTTTTTTGGGGGGGAGGGGGACACACCCATCAGTGCTCAGGGGTTATTCCTAGTTCCATGCTCAGAAATCGCTCCTGTAGACTCGGGGGACCATATGGGACACTGGGATTCGAACCAATGACCTTCTGAATGAAAGGCAAACGCCTTACCTCCATGCTATCTCTCCGGCCTCTATATGTTTCTATATATGTTATAGTTTCAGATCTGATATCCAGGTTTTTAATCCACTTTGCTTCAGCTTTTGTGCACGGCATTAAAGAGAGGTTTGAGTTCACTTTTTTTGCATGCATGCAGTTCACCAGTTTTCCAAACAAGTGATGGTTTACTTTTACATCTTTAGTTTTTGAAAATTTTGGAGTGTTCAATCAGTGAGGCAGATATTCAATTTTGTGATATATTTTTATTATTTTAATATCACCTTAATTAAATTTTTGTCTATATATGAATTTTTGGACTCTATAGTACTTCCAGAATATGTTCGTTTATTCAGATATCAATAATCATTTTTAACATATAAGGTGTGTGTGGAAAATGCTATTTTTCCTCCATTTTCTTATAACATTGATTTTTGGGATCTGATTTATATAAAATCCAGCTTATTTAGATTTTTACAAACCTTTAGTGTGGTATGCTACAGCTATAAGTTATGATAAAATCGTGCCATTTACCTCAACCTGATTGAAACTGGAAGATATTGTGTATCATGTAAAAAGAAGTAAGCCAGAAAAAAAAAGAAAAATACAGAATTATTTCATTTATCTGTGGCATATAAAATAATTGGATGAGAAAATGTAAAGGGGTGATGCTTGGATCACCTTTTAGTCCAGAGTTAAGGAGAAATATGGAGAAGGAAAGAAAAGAAGGGAGGAGGAGAAGAGAAAATGTAGTAATGGGGAAAGGGCATTGGTAAGATTGGTGATGTGGGAGAGAGGACAGCTATTTATCCAAAGTACCAGTTTCAACAACAGATCTAAGCTGCAATTACTGAATTTTGTAATGTGCCTATCAGTGGGGTTCAGGCCTAGGGAACACTGGAAGAGATAAGTTGCACTGGTGAGAAAATAGGTGGTAAAATATAGCCTAAAACTCAATTATTAATGATTTTGCAAAACGTAGTTTTTATTAAATAAAATTATTTAAAAACAAATCCTTTGCTGTGTTGTATTTTATTGATGTAGCATTCAATTTATTAATTAACCAGGGAGAATTCATGTCTTCAATGATTCAGTCTTCATTTCAGAACATTGTGATTTAGTTTTTTTAGTTTATTTTTTTACCTTTTGGCTTTATATAAGATTTACTCAGAATTTAAATGTTGATCAGAAGAATATATTCAACTGATGAAAAGTATCAGCTCTTACTCTTGTAAGGCATTCAATAAGCTACAGAAACATTTTGAATCTTTATTTTCCTATGCATAATGCAAAAATAATAATAAATGCCGCAAAGAGTTGCAATAAAAATTAAATAGAAACTATTCAATCAAAACACTTAATCTGGGGCCAGGCGGTGGCGCTGGAGGTAAGGTGTCTGCCTTGCCAGCACTAGCCTAGGACGGACAGCGGTTCAATCCCCAGGTTTCCCATATGGTCCCCCAAGCCAGGAGCAACTTCTGAGTGCATAGCCAGGAGTAACCCCTGAGCGTCACCAGGTGTGGCCAAAAAACAAAAACAAAAAACACTTAATCTGCTTTTGGCAATAGTAATTTCCCTTATTTTAATAATAATTTCTTTACTTAAGTACCGTGATTATGAAAATGTTTCTAGTTGGGTTTCAGTCATCAAAAATACACCATCCTATACCAGTGTAACTTTTTCCTGCCACCACTGTTCCTCATTTCTCTCCTCTGCCACCCTTGTCTGTCTTCATGATAGGCATTCTAATTCTCTCTCTCACTATCATTGTCATGGTAGTTGTTAGTGTAATTATTTCTCTAACTGTGCTCACCACTTTCTGTATTAAATTTTAGATAATGGGCTCGTCTTTCCGGCCCACATCTCTATTGTATTATTGCCATATCTTAAATCCCATAGATGAGTAAGACTATTCTATGCTTATCTCTCTCCCTCAGGCTCATTTGACTCAGTATGATAGTTTCCATGTACATGGATAAACAAATTTCATGACTTCATTTTTCCCAACAGCTGCATTGTATTCCATTGTGTAGATATACCATGATTTCTTTGGTCACTCAGCTGTCATTGGACATCTGGGTTGTTTCCAGATTCTGGCTATTGTAAATAGTGCTGCAATGAACATAGGCATGCAGAGGGCATTTTTGTATTGTGTGTTTGTATTCCAATATATGCCCTAGGACTGGTATTACTGGATCAAATGTGAGCACAATTTTCAGGGTTTTTCTGTGTTGTTTTGTTTTGTTTTGCTTGTTTGTTTTAATAACTTTTATTGTGACCAACATGAATTATAAGTCTTTCACAGCAATATTTAAGGTACATAGTGACATTAAATCAGGGGTATTCCCACCACCAGTGCTGTCTTCTCTCCAACCCTGTTCCCAGCATCCCCCTCTTTTGACCTTAGGACTACTAGTTTAACGGGTCCCCTCTATATATGGTTTGTTGAAGATTGAGTATCATATCTGTTGTCATTGGCTTTGGGTTTGGTGTTTAAATCTGATCATTTTTATTTCTACTCAATGTTCATACTATTGTTTGATTCTGATATCATCCATTCCCCCCCTCAATTTATGAGGCAGAACAAGATGATTCAAATTATGTGGTTCTGTTTGAAAAAAAAAAAAAACATAAAAAAAACAATCAAATGGACAAAAAAAAAATCCCCAGAGGAGTCCATCTAGAACTTATACATCTCAATTTAAAAAGAAGAATGGGAAAAAAAGAAGAAAAACATAACAAAAATAACCTGCAACAACCAACATCAACAAAATAAACAAAACAAAAATCAAACAAAGGACCAAAATCAGCAATTACAAAAAAGCACCACTGCAATAAACATAACAACCAAACAATAACCATGAGACCGAAATTAAAAAAAAGAGGAAAAAAAAGGAAAGAGAGCTGGTATGGCAAGGTTTTTTGTTTTTGTTTTGATTTTGGTTTTATGTGTGTGTGTGGTTTTTTGTTTGTTTTTTTTGCATAGGCACAGTAAATATTGGGGAAATTAGAAGAGAATTCTCTTGGCCTAAAAGATACAGGGTTTCTCCACCTTCGAAGTATACTGTCATGGAAATAACTATAGACTCTATACATGCTCCTTTTCCAGTTTGTTGAGGAATATCTACACTATATTCCAGAAAGGTTGGACTAGATTTTCACCAACAATGAATGAGAGTACCTTTCTCCCCATGTCCATATCAACCTGGTTAGTTTTTTTTCTTTCTGATGTGTGCTAGTCTCTGTGGTATGAAATAATATCTCATTGTTGTTTTGATTTGCAACTCCCTGATGATTAGTGATGTAGAGCAGTTTTTCATGTTACTTATTAGGCCATCTATATATCTTCTTTGAGGAAATGTCTTTTTATTTCTACTCAACCTTTTTGAATGAGGTTAGGTGTTTTTTCTGGTTGAAATCTGCCTGTACTTGTATATCTTATGTATTAGCCCTTTGCCAAGTGGATTTTGGGAGAATAGTTTCTCCCATTTCATGAGTATCCTTTGAATCCTAGTCATTGTTTCCTTTGAAGTGCACAATATTCTCAGTTTAATGTAGTCTGATTTCTTTATCTCTGCTTCCACTTGTTTGAACAGTGGTGCTGTCTCCTTGAAGATGCTTTTAGACTCAATGTTGTGTGTTTTACCCATGTTTTTTCTATATACCTCATAATTTCAGGTCTAATATCAGGGTCTATAATCCATTATGCTTTAACCTTTGTGCATGGTGTGAGAGGTCTGAGTTCACTTTTTGCATGTGGCTGACCAGTTGTCCTAGTAACACTTGTTGAAGAAGCTTTCCTTGCTCCATTTTGAGTTTCTTGCCTGTTTATCAAAGATTGATTGTATGTTGTGGGTCATTCTCTGAATACTCAGATCTATTCCATTGATCTGAGGGTCTGTCTTTATTCCAATTCCATGTTGTTTTAATGACTATTGCTTTGTAGTAAAATTTAAAGTTGGGGAAAGTGAAATCAATAGTAATTTCTTTATAAATATTTCTTAACAAAAATATTAGACATTGGAAGCCGGAGCAGTGGCACTAGAGGTAAGGAGTCTAGCCTTGCAAACACCCTAGGACAGACTGCGGTTTGATCCCCTAGCATTCCATATGGTCCCACCAAACCAGGAGTGATTTCTGAGTGCATAGCCAAGAGTATCCCATGAGCGTTAATGGGTGTGGCCCCAAAACCTATATTATATATATATATATATATATATATATATATATATATATATATATATATTGAACATTGAAGCAGAAACAATAGCACAGAGAGTAAGTAGCACAGGAAATATCCTCAGCTTCCCATCTGATCCCTCGAACCTGCCAAGAGAAATTACTGAGCACAGAGCCAGGAGTAAAACCTGAATGCCACTGGGTATGGCTCAAAAACACAAACACAAATTAAGCATAGTTTTGATTGTTTTTAAATAGTCCTCTGTTGTGTTTACTATAAATGGAACAATTTCTCTTATATTTTTTAATATGTTGCTTATTTTTAAATAATTTCTCTAGTTTTACAAACTTATAGACTTCTATTTTTATTTTATTATTCTCCCCTTAGCTTTGTAATTAGTTCTAATCAATTACTTAGGTATATAATTACATTATCTGAAAGCAATAACTGTCCTACTATAAGGTTTTACCAATTCATGTTTTTCCTTATTTTTCCCCCTTTGGTGTTTGAGCCACACACAGCAGTGCTCAGGGGTTAGTCCTGGCTCTAAACTCAGAAATTACCCTGGGCTATGTTTGGGAGAGTGTATAATATGTCAAGGATCAAACCCAGGTCAACTACTAACAAAGCAAATTCCCTGTTGGCTGTACTTTTGCTCTGGCCCCCTCCTGTTTGCTTTGGCATACATTTCTAGATCCATAATAAATGACAGTATAAATATATAAATGTTTATCCTTAATTTTATTAAGACTCTGACTTTCTCATGTTTTATCATAATTTTGTCCTATTGTCCCAGTTTCTATTTTATCACAATAAGAAACATTTAATGACTCAGTGTCACATCTGTCAAATAAGTTTAGCACCTATAAACATAATTTTTCCTGTAACTTTTAACAATGAATACATTGTCAAAGCTCCCAATATTCACATTTTTATTCAAAATATGAGAGTAAAGGGCTGAAGAGAGAGTACAGATGATTAGTTAAAACATACATGTAAGTCTACATACAGCTAAGCCCAGTTCTATCTGAAGGACCACCAAGATTCCCTCAAGTATCACAGAGTGCATGGCTGTGTATGACTTTGGAGGCCTTTGACATTATCCTGTTGGCCAAAATCATCAATCCCTAGCACTCAGAGAAATAGAAATATATAGAAATATCACTATATCCTTAGACTCCTGAATTGACCTCCAGAACATAAAAGAGGCCCCAGGTTGCTTAGAGGGCTCTTGGACATATACATACAAACACATACATACAATACAAAAAATGAATTAGTACATTTGTGTGTATTATAACAGATTATTCATATGCTGATTAATTCTATTCATTTGGGTTAGGATTTTCAATGATTTGCATATGCAAGAATCTGGGCAATCTATTATATAGAATGATGTTATAACTTTGAAGACAAAGCTTTCTAAAATTTAAAAACAATGTTCTACTTGCTTAATGATTATAGCATAGAAACTTTCTTTTTTCTCTGTCTCCTGAAGCTATTTAAGCAAAACTGGAGTTATCTGTTGCTTAGAAATGATAGGATTCCAGGAATAAGTTATCTCCATTTTTTATGAGGAGATAATGGAATGTCTTCATAGCTTGTTCATTTCTTCCTTGGACTCATAGACTGTTCTCTTCTGGTTTGTTTAATTATATTATAGTTTTCTATAAAGTTATCTTTTATATAACTGAGCAAAATATCTTAAATTTTGATTTCTAGTGACCTTTTTATTTTTAATTTAAGATTTATTTTAATGTGGGAGCACAATATCCATTTTACCATTTATATTGCTTGACTCTCTTTTTATGACTCTAATGGCAGTTTGGAAAACTACTTTCTCAATTTCATGCTGCCTAGCTGCTATAAACCTAATGAAAACAGCTGAATTGACTCACTGCTTTTGCTATGTCATGTTCAAAACAGATTTTACGTGTTAGCCCTTTTAGTCCTCACAAGAACTCTTAGTATCCTCCACTTTTCAGGTGGAGAAATTAGCTTCAGAGGGGTCAATTCATTTTCTATTGAGAAAGCAGTGGAGCCAACAAGTTTCAAACTTTGGCAGTCAGATTCCAAAGCCAGACTTTTACTGCTTTCATATCTACCACAGTGCCTAGAAAATAAACTATAACACACAAATGCAGAACTATGGAGGTAGTTCGGCTGTAGTTCACTTGCCCTTGCCTACAGGTGCCAGGTTTGAACTTTAGATACACATACACACACACACACACACACACACACACACACACACACACCACAAATAT
>PVKC010033120.1:0-14077 GCA_004027635.1 Crocidura indochinensis
ATTGGGCATAATCAACTTTCTAATTTCAATAAAACAAGCACTACTGATTCTACTTTGACAACTTATCAATAAATAATGTTCAGATAAGAACTCTTACACTTGGTAAAATAGGTACAAGACTTCTAACTCCAGAAAATACTACATCATTTTTTTCACTGTGATGGAAATTCTAAATTGTAACCTCTGTGGCCAACTTATTATATTATATTGGAAGGAAAAGAAAGGTATAAATAATAAAACTGGACAGGACCATGTTTATAAGGCACATTCTGATTTGATTGCTATTAATAAAATCAATGGATCATATTGAGTGCTTAGACCAGATTCATAGCTGCATCCACCAATAGAAATGCTGCAATTGGCCACATACTATAACCCTTACAAGAAATGTATGTAGAGTCAGAGTGATAGTTGTCTTGCATGCAACTAAGTTCTGATTCCTGGAATCCAATGTGGTTCCCTGAGACCATCAGGAGTAATCTCTGAGCACAGGACCAGGAATAAGTCATGAGCAAGCAAAAATCCTAGGTACAAAGTTCAGAGTACATCATGAGCACTGCTAAGTGTAGCCCCAAACCCCAAAATTAACAAAATAAGTTATATAGCATCTTTATGTAAATAACTTCATTTTCTAGATTAATTAGGAAAAATTTGTATAATATTTCTGCATCAAATAATTGCTAATTTTTCAACTAAATTTAGTTTTAGTCATTTAATAGCAATTGCTCATGTTCACATAGCAACCTTTATCTGTATTTTTGTATTGGTCTTCTCTTCTTTCTTCAGATAAAATAATGATGTGACCTTTATCTTAGGTAAATTCTTTCTCCCAAAGCTTCTGAAACTCATTTCAACAAACTCCTATTGTATCAGAATTTTAGTATTTTACATTTCACATATTTTTACTTTGAATACTGTTTTTTTACCATTGGTAAAACCTCAGAATTGTCTTACAGTAGATTCAAAAAGCCAGAAATTTCTAATGCTTTAATAAGAGTCCATTTTTCTTTGTGTGTCTCTGTCTCTATATCTCACACTTACGTATGCTCTTATCAGTTCTGTGTCTTTCATTTTCAGATATCCTAATTGTCTTTAACTCTAAATACCAGAGGAGAAAATCACCCACTTTCTTAATGACTACAGAAAAAAACCCTAGAGAGTCCTTAATCTCCTGACTGGAATTACATGTTTCTCCTGAACAAATTCCTTTGGTGAAAAGATAAATGCTTTTATTGAATAAGTATAAATCATTTCAATATCCTAGAATAGAAAGGAAGCTAGAGGAGGAAAATATATACAAATCACTCTACTCAGAGATTAAAAGAGATCAAGTCTGAAAAGAAAATTATGAAGCACAGAAAAAAGAAAAGCATTACTGATCTAAAATGTGTGAATTTAATCTGGACAATAATATAAAACATTCTTTTTTTCAACAGTGTTTTTCCATTAATTCCCTAAAACTACCCAAAACAAAAACAGTCAATGGTGTTTTCCTTTGGCAATAACAGTATCTTTTACAATCTGTGTTTCTCATAAGAAAAATGTGTGCACTGTTTCCTATACATAATCCACTCTCTTCTTTGCCCCTTGAAAAATAGTCTGTATATAACTCAAAATTAATCTATGCTCTTACTGCTTCTGCTTCTCATCACCTATTAACTCCACCACATTCAACACCATTTATCTCCCCCAATTTAACATTATTTTATGTCTAAAATCCCAAAGCACTTAAAAGCTTTTTCCACTTATTTCTGTTATTCTCTCTCATTCCTTAATGCCAAACCTAGCTTCATTCTTTCTCTTCAAGATCTCACCTACTCACAACATGCCTTCAATAATTTTCCCTTCTGCTGACCTTCAGCATCTAGATCTCCAGTTCAAATGTCTACAGAATTCTTCACTATTGGACAGCCAACCAATAGCAAAAACTTGAACTACATCCCTGTGGCTTCCAGATTAATCAGTCATGCAATTTTCCAACTAGCACAAGTTTAAAAACTGAATCTATTCCTACTTTAGCAATACGCATACTAAAACTGGAGTGATATAGAGAGGATTTCTGTCCCTTGAGCAAGTGTAAAATGCAAATTCATATACAGTCCATAATATCTTACAGGTCTCTTCACATTTTTCTTGTGTTTTTATTAATTCTCCTCTGTCCTCACTCTTTTTGTGTTTGGTTTTTGGGTCATACTCTGTTGTGCTCAGGCATTACTCCTGGCTCTATGCTAAGGATTTGCTCCTGGCAGGCTTGGGGAACCATATATGGTGCCGGGATTTGAACCACCGTCCTTCTGCAAGCAAGGCAAATACCTTACCTCCATGCTCTCTCAGCCCTCCCCTCACTCATGTTTAATTATATACTTAGAGAATTTATCTAATTCATGTTCATTTTAAAATGTATTAGCTTCAAATTATTCATACTACTAACTTTAGCTTATATACCTACAAAAGAAAAATATGTGGGTTTTGAAAATAAATTCTCTATCAAATTATCTATGAGTTATAATTTTTTGAAACTTCAGGAGTTCAGTTTTATTCATATTTTGTGTGTAAATGTCACTATCTCCACAATAATTTTTTTAAAAAAGATATACCTCATATGTGGGATACAAAGAAACATAGTAAGGGAAAGAGAAATGGTCAAAGTCATCAAAACCAGAGATTTTTGTCTATAGAACTGAGATTACATAGGTGGAGTAGTGATTCAGAAAAGAACTTGGGACATTAGTGGAAAGAAGCAAACAATCTGGGTGATGAGTGGAACAATTTGGGCATAAAAATATAATTTAACAGTACTGTGAATCCTGGTGCCTCAATAAAAATGTTAAAAAATATATATTAAGTTAGATGATAAAGATGATATGAAAAAAAGGAATTCTGAATCATCTAACTCTTCTCTCCATGGACAAGCAGGGACCAAATCATTCTGAGCTGTCCTCCTTTTTCTTATTTCATTATGTTTCTTTCTGTTCCAACCAACACCATTAAGTAGAACAGCTCATTACTTGCAATAATGTCCTTATTATTGTGCTTTTCCCTGGTCTGGAGCCTCCAAATTTCAATCTATTTGCAATTTTCATATTGGACAGATCACTGTCATTTCAAAAACTTTTTCTAGCATATGTATGTCAAATATTTACTTTTCTCTATTTGGTAAAACTAATCTTATAAATGTTGGCATAAATTAGAAAGTCATTTTGTATTTATTTTCTTCATTCCCAAACCCAACGGGATATGGTAACAGTACGAAGCAAATCTGTCAGTGTTGTATATCAGAAGATACTTTCCTTAAATGAGAAGTACATATTTGGAGATTACAGGACAAAAAGGAGTAGAGTGTAAAAAGTTTTAATAAACATTATTGAGCTCAGATATAGAGCTAGACTATAACTATATCATTTCTTTATTGTCTCTTAACTCAGAAAGTGAAAAAATTAGTTCTTATTTTTCTCCAAAACAGCAGCAGCAAGGCAGACTCATGCTCATAAATTTTAATATTAATAACTATATAAGAATCTTGAAATTTATTTCACATTTAAATTCCTATGATTAGGGATATGATTAGAGATAAGTTACTGAAATCAATTTCATTGTTTTACAAATGAAGTTACCAATTTCTCCAACTCTTGGCATTTTGAACCTAGATTTCACTATTTGAATTTCAATTTCTTACTTTACATGTCATATAATTCGAATGGAAGTCTTAAAAATTGTGTTTTCTTCATTACAAAATCAAATACAGGACAATGAAAATCCCTATAAACATAGTTATATTACACCAATCAAGAAATTACAAGTGAACAGAAAATATATATTTAAATTTTTCACAAATACCTAATTTTCAAATAATCTTTTGATGAAAATACTTGAGAATTATTTTCTAGGTCTAGAGCGATAGCACAGCAGATAGGGCGTTTGTCTTAAACTGAGACCAATGTGGGTTTGAGCCCAGTGTCCTACAGGTACCCCAAGCCTCCTAGGACTAATTTCTAAGTACAGAGTCAGGACTAATCCCTGACATTTGTGGGTGTGGCTCCAAATGCAAAAAAAATTATTATTATTTTCTAACAGCCCAATTCAATTTTAGACTCTCTGAAGTACAAAAGTATAATTTTGTAGACACTGTCTTCAAATTGTTGAAATATTTGTTTTAGCTAAAAGTCTATTTTTATAAATCTTTATTTAAGCACCATGATTACAAACATGTTTGTAGTTGGGTTTCAGTCATAAACAGAACATGCCCCCTTCACCAGGGCTACATTCCCACCGCCAATGCCCCCACCCCTCTTCCTGTATTTTCAACAGGCATTCTACTTCTCTCATTCTTTAACCTTGTCATGCCAGTTGTTAGTGTAGCTATTTCCCTAACAGTTCAAAAAGAGAAATTACACTCAAGGGAGCATCCTTAAGATTTACAGCAGACTTGTCACAAGAAACCCTCAAGGCCTGAAAGATTTTATAAAATATTTCAACACAGGCTGATACAGTATAACAACTATAGTCTGTATAAGCATTCTAACCAACTTTATGTTTATGTTTAATATTTTAGTGTTTAATATTTAGTATTTACATTTCTATTTTTATTAACTGATAATTGATTGGTGCATCCAAACCCATTATCTATAACCTTTGAATGAATTAAAAAGATTAGTAAGTCTTTATGCCAGGATGAAATGCTTCTTGCAAAGTGAAAACTTTATTAAAAATTTAATCACACTAAAATCAATCAATTATTGGACTGATATTTGTTCTCACAGTAACAAGCTAAGGAATGATCACACAAAGGTTTTCCATTAAATGTGACTGTGCTTTAGCATTCTGGTTTACTCAGGTGTAAGATGCAGATAATGACTGCCTGAGAACAAGAGAAAGGTAATAGAATAAATAATTACTTATTCTGAGGACACATAAGGCTATAACCAAAAAAATAGTATCAGTGGATAGACACAACTGGAAGTGATCAGCCCTTGCCAAAGCTCGGGAGATACCACAATAAACTCAACAAATTATCTATAAAACTTACTAGATCTAGATTCAAGTTCTAGTTCATATATGGATTCATGGCATTATATAACTCAAATTGACAGATCATTTCAGTTTCCTTCTCTGTAAAACAGCATTAATGAAAAATTTACGTTGAAGAGCTGGTAAAATATTCATTGTTATATGACCTATTAATCTCTGGGTGAAGACTAATAAAAGCAAGCCATTTATTTTATACTCTTCTCTAATATTATACACAATTCTAATTAGTACATATTATTAATTTCAAGGTATATTTTTACATTATCTTTAAAAGAGTTAAATGTATTCTGCCTTTGGCTATACAAAAATTGTCAACAACCATATCTATGTGTATATATACATATATAGTTATATAGTTATATATAGTTATATATCGGTTTTGGAGTCATACCCAGGGATAATTCTTGGCAGGTTTGGGAACCACATGAAATGCCAGGATTGAACATGGATTGGCCTAGAGGAAGGCAAATGTCTTATTCACTGTACCATTTCTATGGTTCCAGCAACAATTTTGTTAAATTCTAAAATCTGAACATAATCCTGACTCATCCCTGACTCAACGTCAGCTGATTTTACATAAATTGATAGAAATAAGGAAATTTCCATTCAAGGAAAACTAATTCTTATGTGGGAAATAGTAGACAAGTGGGGAACACAGATAAAAGCAATAAATTAAGACTATATTTACTATTTTCTATTCACCCCATTGTAACTTCTTGAAAATGCACTATGATACAGAATAACAGTAATTACAGCAGGAATAGTCAATGAAATATTTATTGATTTTTTTCTCAAAACAATAGTCTCATTTTTTCTATTAACACATTTAAATTTGTTTTAATAACTCAATACTGCATACTGTGCTTGTGCCAATAAGATGCAGTTGTTTTTTCTCAATTAGGGATAAAAGAAAACAGCACTGAATGAAACACAGGCAGAAGTTATAGTGTTACAAATATTGAAAGTATTTGTGGAATGGTGGAGTAGATACTGGCAAGTGAAGTTCCCCCATTCAAGTATAATCATAAAGGGGAACCTCATCAACTTATATTCTGGCTTTTGTGAGAAATGAACCTGAAGAAATATAATCACAGCCCAGCCCAGAATTCAAGACCTGGGAACTAACCAGTAAAGGTATCCATATCTTGATAGATATGGCATACTCCTGCCTCCATTGGTATAAACTGAATTGACTCTATTCTGCAAGAAAAATAATACTCTGTTATCAGGGACCATCTGGAGAAAAAAAAAGATATTGCATTGTTGGTATAAACTGAAATACTTGAGGGAATAGAGAGATATACTATGATCAGGACCTTTGCTTTGCATGTGACTGACATGGGTTCAATCCTGCACAAATGGACCACTGAGTTCTGAACCTGACAGAAGCAATTTCTGAGGGCAGAGTTGAGAGTAAGCCCTGAACACTGTCAAGTGTGGTCCAAAAATGTTTAAAAAATGCCTATGGAAAAGAATATAAACAGTAAGTGGCAGTAAGGATGAAGAGAAAAATGGAGCTCTGGTACACAATGGGGATGTAAATTGGTGAGATCATTATTAAAAAAACCTGTTAACTCCCTAAAAAACTGGGGTGTTAGCTATAACACTCCTAGGAATATACTCTAGAAACATCATATATATATATATATATATATATATATATGATGAAGGAATTTTTGTATTGTATTTTATATTTATATGTATATATTTTTATATTTTATAAAATATATATTTATATATATAATAAAATATAAAATATATTTTTATAAAATATATTTAATATATATTTTTTATATTTTATATTTATATGTATATATATATATATTCACTGCAGCACTATTTACAGTAGCCAAACTCTGGAAACAACCAAGGTGCCCTTCAACAGAAGAATGGCTAAAAAAAACTGTGGTACATATACACAATGGAATAATATGCAGCCATCAGGGGAGTTGCAGTCATGAAATTTTCCTATGCATGTATGTACATGGAATTGATTATGCTGAGTGAAATAAGTCAGAGAAATATAGATGCAGAATAGTCTCGCTCATTTATGGATTTAAAGAAAAATAAAAGACACTTTTGCAATAATTCTTAGAGACAAAAGAGAGGAGGGCTGGAATTTTCAGCTCACAACATGAAGCTCACCACAAAGAGTGATGAGTACAGTTAGAGAAATAACTACATTGAGAACTATCATCACAATGTGAATGAATGAGAGCAGTAGAAAACCTGACCAGAGTACAGGCGGGATTGGGGTGGGGAGGATGGAGATTTAGGACATTGGTGATGGGAATGTTGCACTGGTGAAGGGGGTGTTCTTTATGGGACTGAAACCCAACTACAATCATATTTGCAATCACAATGTTTAAATAAAGATATTAATAAAAAAAAACTGGGATGACTGTATGACTCAGGCATATCACTTAGAAGTGCATTTCAAGGATCTGAAGGCATTAATTTGAAAAGACATTTACACTGTGCACAGAAACATTATTCAAAATAGTCAAAGTCTGTAATCAACCTCAATGCCCATTAACAGATGACTGCATAAACTATACTACATATACTTTATGGAATTCTATTTGCCAGCTTTTAAAAAAAATGATAAATTTCTGTTTTCTGGAAAAAAGTGGATATATCTTGTGATAATTATGCAAAGCAAAGTAAGAAAGTAATAAAACAATTATAAGATACTGTCATGTACAGTGTAAATAATGATAATTAAAGCAAATACTATGGCAAAAAGAAATTCTAGACTAGTATTTGAAACAATAATATTTGCTAATATTTCATATAAAGAAAAAACAATGCAAGATACATAATTTTAAAATAAACTACAAAGAAATTTAAATACATATTTTTAAATTTAAAATATATATAAATAAGTGATGGAGCAACAGAGATAGCACACTGGTGGGCGTTTGCCTTGCGTTCAGCAGATTCAGCACGAACAGTGGTTCAAGTCTCAGCATCCCACACATTCCCCAGTGCCTGCCAGGAGCGATTTCTGGGCATAGAGCCAAGAGTAACCCCTGAGTGCTGGTAGGGGTGACCCAAAACCAAAAAGAAATATATAAATAATATAATAAAATATATATAACGTATATTGTAAATTACTTATTCAAATCACCTGGCTTATAAATAGAATAAGAAAAATAGTTTGTACATGCTAATATTTAGATAATCACATTCTAGGTTCTCTAAGAACTTTTTAGAGAAATAAAAATGGTTGAATATTTACAATTTACCAGCACCCTGGCAGAACTGATTAGCCACTTGCAAAAAAGCAAACATAGACCCCTAATTAACATCATGTACAAAGGTAAAATCCAAATGGATTAAAGACCTCGATATCAGATCTGATACCATAAGGTATATAGAAGAACACCTAGGTAAAACACTTCATGACATTGAGACTAAAGGCATATTCAAGGAGGAAAATGCACTTTCCAAACAAGTGGAAGCAGAGATAAACAGATGGATTACATTAAGCTGAGAAGCTTCTGCACCTTAAAAGAAATAGTGCCCAGGAAACAAGAGCCACACACCATGTGGGAGAAACTATTCACCCAATACCCATCAGATAAAGGACTAATATCCAAAATATACTGGGAGGCAAAGAAATCATTTATCTAGCTTAACAACTAAATGTCTGCCAATTTTCTTAATAGATACTACAATGGAAAATATTTTTTTCGTTTTTGGGCCACACCCATTTGACGCTCAGGGGTTACTCCTGGCTATGCGCTCAGAAATCGCACCTGGCATGGTGGGACCATATGGGATGCCAGGGGATCGAACAGCGGCCTGTCCTATGCTAGTGTTTGCAAGGAAGTTACCTTACCTCTAGTGCCTCGTTCCCGGCCCCTACAATAGAAAATTTAATTGCTTTTCCAACATACTAAAATAAATACTACTAATCCAAGTCTATCCTTACTAAAAATATTATTTTTACATGCATGTAAAAAAATATTCTCACACACAAGAGAATTCACTGGAAAGACTTTTACTGCAACTAAGGAAAATAATTTAAAATAGAAGCACGAAAGTTCAAGTACGAGTGAAAAGTGAATCCAGAAAGAAAAATGTTAAAGATTACTGTCTGCTCTAGGCAGTGATGATAGTATTTTATGTAATTAAAGCTAATCTAGAGGTAAAAACTATGGCAAAATAGTAAGTAAACATGAGTTATTGAAAACAACTTTAAATCAAATTTGTTATAATAGAAAATCAAATAAGCACATTCTAAAATTTTTCTCTAAAATACTTCCATTTGCAAATTCTGTAGTAAAACTTTTCTGATGAGTACAAAATTAGTCAACTTTGTCCTTGACTTAGCCAGAGCAATAGTACAGGGGGTAGGTTACTTGCTTTTCATGCGGCCAACCTGTTGTATCTTTGGCTCCCTATTGGACCCCTAGCCTACCAAGAATGATTCCTTAGTGTAGAACCAGGAATAATTAAATAATAATTAATAATGAATAATTAATTAAGTATTAAACTCTTATCACCACCAAAATAAAAATTAGTCCTTGACTTATTTTGATATAACTATTTAAGGACAAAATAAAAGTAGATAAATTTATCCTAGATATAAGTATTATGATGATAAATCTGCTCTAGGATGTATTTTTTACTGAATTTCACACTGACATACATATACTAAATGAACCCCTATGAAGACAATACTTAAAATATATTCCAAAATAATGTTTTTCTTCAGAACCAACCTGATAAAAATGTATTTTTATTATTAAAATAATAAAATAAATTCAAAATAAATTGTATCTCACCACATCAACCAATTATTTTATTTACTAAAGTTCTAATAGTCAAATACTCTTTATAAGCAGTGCACATATAAATGCAAGTATATATAGACATATGTATATAAATGCATATGTGTGTATATATATGTATAAATCCTAAATTTTGTGGGCTATAGTCACATGCAAGTATAATTTTTTTCTATGTTTAACTTCCTTCACTAGGATTTTCTACACTGCTTCTGTATGTGAATCTAGTAAACCAAATGTTTTTGCATGTCATCTCAAACCTTTGTATAAAAAGTAAAAAAACGGGGCCGGGCAGTGGCGCTGAAGGTAAGGTTCCTACCTTGCCTGCGCTAGCCTAGGACGGACGTCGGTTCTATTCCCCGGTTTCCCATATGGTCCCCCAAGCCAGGAACGACTTCTGAGCTCATAGCCAGAAGTAACCCCTGAGCGTCACCGGGTGTGGCCCAAAAGTCCAAAAAAATATTTACTTTCTATAGTAAAAGTAGAAAATACTTATATATTTAAAATGTATATTAAAATATATTTATAAGTTTATAACTATAATATATAGATATAAATATTTATTTAAACATAAATAGCTTACACATAATAGGTACATACATACATATTCATTTCAGAGTCTTTTCAAATATTTTTAAATCACAATGAAGAAAATGTTTATTATATTTGTTTCACATATTAGATAACAGACTTTTTAAAACACTAAATATTGATGCCATCATTCTTTTTTCTAAAGTCTATATTATTCTTTTAGACTATTCTATTTGTGTCTTTCATTCACTTACTCTCCCATTCATTTATTTCATTCACAGGATGCATATTTACTGACTATATATTCTGTGATGGTAGGAATGGATACAGAATGGAATAAATCAAAGTGTCACCTCCCAAAAGAGGGTAGATTGAAAGAGGAAACCTTAGGGTTCTTCAAAGAAAGAGTTGGTTATAGCACTGACGATGTGATGCTGGAATTATGTACACATGAAACCATCATTAACAGTATCATAAATAGGGGCCCGGGAGATAGCACGGAGGTAAGGCGTTTGCCTTTCATGCAAAAGGTCATCAGTTCGAATCCCGGTGCCCCATAAGGTCCCCCGTGCCTGCCAGGAGCAATTTCTGAGCATGGAGCCAGGAGTAACCCCTGAGCACTGCCGGGTATGACCCAAAAACAAAAACAAAAACAAAAACAAAACAGTATCATAAATAGCAGTTCTTCAATCAATAAAGTTAAAAAAAGTTAAGAATAAAAAACTAAGTGCCATCGTTTATGAAGTCTGTAGGCTATGTTATCTGAGGACATTTTATATGAATGTCTAGTTTGTCATATTAGAATATGTTTATCTGAGAGACACTGCTGTGAACAGCTCAATATCAAACCCTACACACATCTATCACTCAGATATCTTCCCTAAACTATCGCTAATGTGTTTATCTGCATCCCTGCCAACTTTAAAGTAAACAAACTTACAAAGACAATGAAGAATCAGCATAGCAATTAGTGAAGAGCTTTTCTAAGGAATATTCTATAGTCAGAAAATAGCAAAATGTTAGGAAGCAGCTCTGCGTTTTTATTTTCTACACAAAGTAGGTGGAGGATAAAACTAATATAATAATCAACATTTACTTTCAGAATGAACTTTTAAGTATTTTAATCTGATATGCATTTTGTGAACTCATATTCCCCTGACATTACCCCTCAAAAGAGCCTAAATGTGAGTTTGTGTAGCTAATGGGAGGCTATCTACACATTCTCTCATTTCAGCCCATTTTTAAGATTCTGCACATGAATCCCCTGTTTCTAAATACAATATGTGGCTATGGAATATACAATAACTCGTGAAACAGAGGGCTTTGCAATGCTTTTTAGAATAAAAATTGGGGGATATATTTTTTCAGGGATTGTGTAATAACTCTACATTTTTCCATATACAATTCTAAACCTGTAGACCTATAAAATTCAACAAAAAACTTTCCTTAAAAACTACCATTTTCATAAGTCTTCATGGTATAAAAATGATTGTTTCAGGAAAAGAAATTGAGTGTTTTAACTATTCTAGAAAATACATTTTCTAAATAAAAAGGGGTAATCTTCTAGCACTCTCAGAAATTAGCATGCACAGATCATTCTCTGGTTTTCCTTCACCTTTTGATTTCTAGAAACAAAAGAAGGAAGAGTTGAAGTCATTAAAAGAGAAAGTATTTTTGTGCCAAACAGCTTAAAATATGCTGATCACCATTGTCATATCTACAATACTGGGAAATTAATGAAACATTCTCCACAAGGTCATTACCAGGATCAAGTAAGATCTCATTTGTAGACTTTTTTTTTTGCCAATAGTAAGTGTTTAAGAACTATTTTTTTTAATTATTTACCAAATTCCCTGTTAATAAGGAAGCACAGACCTAGGGTACATTATGTCATAAGGCAGGTATCACCAGGGTCAATATTTTGAGCAATAAAATAAAATAACCCAGAAATAAAAATGTTATGCTAATATTACCACCTTAAAAGATAAATCTAAAGATGAAATATTTTAGTATAAATCCCTGGACTAAACTGTAATTTCCTATGGAAATAAAAGTATTGACAATATTGAGGTTCCTGATAAAAATTAGTGACAATTTTTGATTCTGAATAATTACAAAAAATTGGTGATTTTTTGGTGGGGGTATTATCTAGAATTATGTTGTCCAGATTCTGTGCTTATGTTCTTCTTGAATCATTTCATCTTTATTCCTTCACAATGATCCCCAAAGTAAGCAATTCCCCTACCCACTTAGTAGTAGATGAGACAGCAGTCTAATAATGAGCTGTTTCCACATCTAATAATTCAAGCTTTACTTTTTTATTAATATTTTTATTTAAACACCTTGACTACAAATATGATTAAAGTTGGGTTTCAGTCATGTAGAGAACAGCCCCCTTCACCAGTACAACATTCCCACCACCAATGTACCAAATCTCCCTCCTCCCCATCCCACCCTACCCCAGCCTGTACTCTAGACAGACTTTCTACTTCCCTCATTCATTTACATTGTTATGATAGCTCTCAGTGTAGTTATTTCTCTAACTGCACTAATCACCCTTTGTGGTGAGCTTCATGTCGTGAGCTGGACCTTCCAGTCCTCCTCTCTTTTATCTCTGAGGAGTATTGCAAAAATGTCTTTTATTTTTCTTAAAATAAAGATGAGAGAGACCATTCTGTGTCTATCTCTCTTCCTCTGACTTATTTCACGCAGCATGAGAGATTTCATGTACATCCATGTATAGGAAAATTTCAAAAGTCAAGCTTTTCTAAGGTTCTAGTGTCTTTAGTATCCCACATAACTTCAACATTGTGTGAAGAAAAGGAATGAAGGTGAATTTTTCGTTTTTTGAGGAAACTTCATATTGTTTTCCATAAAGGCTTGTCTAGACAATATTCCCGCCAGTAGGGAATTAGAATTTCGTTCCCCCACCTCTCTGCCAGCACTGATTGTTCTTGTTCTTTGTGATGTGTGCCAGTCTCTGGGCATGAGATGGTACCTCATTGTTATTTTGATTTGCATCTCCCTTATAATTAGTAATGTGGAGTACTTTTATCCAGTTATCCCACTCCTAAGGATATACCCTAAGATCACAAAAACACAATTAAAAAATGACTTCTGCACACATTGCAAAGATATTCATAATAGCCAGAACCTGGAAACAACCAAGATGTTCAGCAACAAATGAATGGTAAAAGAAAATGTGGTACATAAACACAATAAACACAATAGATATTATGCTGCCATAAGGAAAAATGAAATTTTCCTACATATGGATGGACATGGAAACTATTATGCTGAGTAAAATAAGTCAGAAGGAGAGAGAAAGACCCAGAATAGTCTCATTCGTCTGTGGGACATAAAAGACATTATTGTAATAATATGCTGAAGCAATAAAGATGAGGGCTGGAAAGACTGGTCCACAATATAAAACTTACCACAAAGAGTGATCAGAGAAAGAGTGGTAAGAGTCCAGTTAGGGAAATAATTACACTGACAACTATCATGACAATGGTAATGAGTGAGTAAAACAGAATTTCCTGTCTTGAATACAGGTGGGCTAGAGGGGTGGAGAGAGATTGGGGACATTGTTGATGGGAATGTTGCCCTCGTGTTCCATTTTATAACTAAAACCCAATTACAAACATGATTGTAATCATGGTGCTTAAATAAATATATTATTTAATTTAATAAAAAACAAGAAGGGAACAAAAGAGTAGCAG
>PVKC010033121.1:0-14199 GCA_004027635.1 Crocidura indochinensis
GATAGTGGTTCAAATCCTGGCATCCCATATGGTTCCCTGAGCCTGCCAGGAGCGATTTCTGAGAGCAGAGCCAGGAGTGGACCCTGAGCGCTGGCCAGGTGTGACCCAAAAATCCAAAGGAAAAAGAAAATCAAACTTGTTTTTCTTCAAAATAAAAACTGTGTTTTGAGTTTAAGTAATAGTTTGTTTGTTGTTTGTTTGTTTGTTTTGGGGGAGGCACACCTGGTGATTCCTGACTCTGTGCTCAGAAATCGCTCCTGGCAGGTTCAAGGGACCATATGGGATGCCAGGATTGAACCCGGGTTCGTCCTGGGTCAGCCACGTGCAAGGCAAACACCCTAAAACTGTGCTATCACTCTGGCCCTAGGCTTAAGTAATAGTTTTGTATGTGTTTGACACAGAGAATGAGAAAGAGAGAGAGAGAGAGAGAAAGAGAGAGAGAGAGACTAGAACACACACATCTATACCAAACAAAATCTGTACCCTTGTCTTTCTTACACATACATACATGCACACATGCACACACATGATTTGTGCAGCAGTCGAGTCTCAGTCACATTCTTTGAATCCTTACATTAAACCTATTACCTTGTACTGAATATACTTCTCTGTAATGCAATGATAACACATTATGGGAGAGAGAGAGATTCTGCATTAAGAACTTTCCTCTGGTATTCCCCCAAATTAGCCATTTTTGATTTAAATATATCCTGTTGAGATGATGAGCCCATTTTCCCTTTTCCCATGTTTCCTCCATCCAAAAATTGTGCCATAAGTATATTATCTAACATATCACTCCTTTCAGAGTCTCCACCACTTGTTCAGTCTCCATAACTTGTTAGATGATGGATGGAACCAAATAGAACTTGCCAATATGGCCTGACAGAGAACATTTCTCTTCCCTTTTCCAAACTGTGAGCACATACACAAAATACTGCATTGAAGATAACTTATTATGTACCACTAAAAAGAAAATAGCACTAATTAAACTAAAGCTCTCTGAAGGTTTCAAGACAGGTGGCCATTTCAGGGAGTGAGTGAGGGAGAAACCAGATACCAGCCCTGAAGGAAAGGAAGCATCTCATATTCTAGGCTGGAAATATTCTGTTTTCATCTTGAGCTATTTTTCACTCTGCTTTAAATAGACATTGATAAAACCTCAGTGCCCAAAGACAATCCCCAGCACAGAGAATTGACTGAATAAATATGCAAGTGCTTCTAAAATAGCTGGCAGAGAGCCCTTTGTTTGGAAACAAATGTCTTGGTGAAAAAAGCATCCTGAATTTCCCTCCCCCCAACTCCCATGTTCTGGGGCTCTGAGCACGACCCTTTAAGTACCTTCTCCCAATGACAGCAATTCTCTGGAGAGCTGAGACCTAAATTGCTCCATAAATCCATGCATAGAATCTGGGCTGGAATGTCCTCTTCCTGAAGTGGTGTCTAGTGCTTCAAACCTGTCTCTTCTGCCTCTGCCATTGCAAAATATTAACCATTATAGTCAGGTGCATTTGCCTATCCTTCTCTCTACAGAGCCAGAAAACAAAGAGAGGAGCAATTATCCAACAAATGAGGTGCACAAAGGCCCTTTTTAGTACTGAGACCCAGGAGAGTAAACACCCGATTTCTTTAAGAGAAGGAATGTTTCTGTCTTAAAGACACACTTAACTGGTCCAGCACTTCATTTTGCCATCATCAAACACCTCCAGCATTTCCAAAGTTTTCAGATTGCTTTGTTTTCTAAATTAGTTTAGAACCAACGTGTTGTATTTTGATGTTACAAAATGCAAGGCCCTTTTTTCTTTTGGGGGGAGGGCGAGGGGAAGGAATATTTTATAACATCACTTGGTGAAATCTATAAACAGTTTATTGGATTCAATAACGTTATTTAAACCTTAAAACAGAATTAGGAATTTCAGGAGTGCTTCAAATGGACCAACTTAGGAGTGAGTCATGTTGGGTGTAGTCCAAAAGGAAAGATCTAAATTGCCTCTAGTAAACATATTGACTCAGGGAATTTAAAGAAGACAGGAATAGGATCAAGAGCAAATGTAATCAGTGAAGGATCCCCAATTGGTGTCCTGAAAGTGTCCAGGACATAGTACTTGAGCATCTTTAGTTGAATGGAAACTTGGCCATAATGTCATTTGAACTTGGAACTCTGAGACAGATGAAAGTCCACAGACTCAGAATGCCTCCCCCCCACACACACATATCTTCCATTCATTAATTGGCACTCAGAAAATTCTTTCACCAAGAGAGACCTCAGGATATCCTCCTGCTTTCTGGGACTGATCAAACCCTTGGGAATGGCTTTCCCTGTACTCTCTAAGGTGAAGCAATGTGAAACTTAATTTTATCTTTACCAACAGAGCCCAGGCCTGGCTTTGTGTTCCCTGAATAACAGAATTTTATCCATGACAGGTGGATGTTGTTTCACTCCAACAGAATGGCTGGCATTAAAGAAGACCACAACACTGAGTATTGATGAGATAGGTGGCAACTGGTAGTCTCAAATGTGGCTGGTACAAGTATGAATCAAGTCCAAATTTCAAAAACTGTTAGGTGATGCCATCTGAAGCTAAATATACCTAAACTCCCGAATTAATTCTTTTGAGAGAAACAGAGATAACAGGGGGACAGGGAGATACAGAGAGAAAGACAGACAGACAGACAGAGAATCTTCACTGGAGCTTTATTTAGTCCAATCGTGGAGAAAGCCACCTCTATTCCTCAGTGGCAGAATGTGTAACAAACTGTGACGTGTGGAAATAGCGGCATATGCAGAGCAATAACAAGGGAATTCGCTGGTGCTAAATGCCACAGCAGGAGTAAATCACACAGACACACTGTTGAATTAAAGAACTCAGAATCAAAGAGCACTTCCTCTGTGATTCCATTTGTATTAAAGATTGAATGTGAGCAAAACGAATCTGTGTGCTAGAAGTGAGCACAGGGGTTCTTCCCATGAAGGGGTCCTTGACTCTTAAGAGCACCCCGCAGCCTTGTGTCGGGCCAGGCATTCTAAACATCACTTGACTGTCAATACCATGACATGCCATGTATGTCTTTTTCCAATCAGAAAGAAATAGACATGAAAATGGAGGTCCTGTGGAAATGGACCAGACTTGCTGCTATTCTTGTGCCTCCATAGCTGTGAAAGCAAAGGAGAGATGGCATTTCCCTTCATTAGGAGATTCCTCCTCCCTTTCTACCCCTTCACATCCCTTCAGCAAGTGTTTGAACCACTTTTATCTTTCCCTTTCCCTCTACACTGGAGGCCTTTTCCTTGCATCGGTGGCATGCTTAAGGAGCACAAGAGAGGGGATATTATCCCTGATTTATTCAGTTCTCTGAGGATGGTTATGTAATACCTGTAATCGCATCAACCCACCCAAGGAGCTTTTCCCTTTGGTGCCATGCACTGCAAATTAATAGCCCATGGATCCGTTTACAGCTTGTTGTGTGGTAGAAAACTATTTCAGCCATCAAATAATAAATAGCTTTAAAGAAAGAAAATGTTTTCTGAAGTCTGTTAGATTCTCAGTATTTTCAGTAAAAATTTCTCTCTGGCATGGCATGTAATGGCATGAAAATGGCATTTAGGAGCTCATATGAAGCCTAGTTTCATAATTAGTTCGCTCTCCCTCTTTTCCCTAACTGAAAGCAAAACAAAACAAATCTTGTTTTCATTTTGACTCAGTCCTTAAAAGCAAACAGGGCTTTAATTGGTAAGTGGTTGATGTAAGACTAATTTTGAGGAACTCACAAAGAAAGTTTAGCTGGGCATTCTGTATTCTTTTTTTTTTTCTATCATCATACTATTTTCTCTATGAGACTACATTAATTTATTAAATTTATGGCTATAAAATTATTAAATAATATGCCATTGCTTTTATTTTTATTTTGGGTTTGGGGACCATACTAACTGTGCTCAAGGTTTACTCCTTGCTCAACTGGGGAACTGTATTGGGTATTAGGATCAAACCTTAGTCAATTATGTGCAAGGCAAGGACTGCATTATCTCTCTAACCTCAGATTTTTTTTAAATATGAAACAGGCTTAGGCCAGAGCAATAGTACAGCAGTAGGACATTTGCCTTGCATGCAGCAGACCCAGGACAGACTTTGGTTTGATCCCTGGGATCCCATATGGTTCCCTGAGCCAGGAGCAATTTCTGAGTGCATAGCCAGAAGTAATCCCTGAGTGTCACATGGTGTGGCTCAAAAAACAAACAAACAAAACTAGGCTTATTTAATTTTTTAATTAAAATAATATTTATTTATTTGACTATGTGTCTTAGGGATACAATTTCACATTCTTCCAAATATATATTAATCTATCACAACCAACAACAAACTGCCAATGTCCCTTCACTGTAGCCTGTTAGATGTTCTCCCATCGTTTGTTCACTACAGCTATGTGGTCAGTCTCAGGATTTGTTTAATTAGTTTTATGTAGATAATTTCTCACACCCCAGTCCTGAAGGGAAAGGGGGAAGAAGGTCTGGAACAAGGCTGCTACAGAAAATAATCCAAACCAGGCTGGAGAGATGAAACACAGATCTGGCGATCCTTCCACCACATGGAGGTGGAGGTGGAGACATCCACCTAAATCACAGTCTTCATTGGGAAGAGAATCAGTGGAGAAAAGATTGGGGTAGAAAACCTATCCAGAGATTTTTTCCACCCAGATGGGATTTAGATATACAAAGAGGAAGCCAGAGCAGTTAAAAACAATCAAGTCTGATAAGCCATACTGTTTATCTGTGTTAATTCATTTCTTTCAATCCTGCAATGATCTCATCTAATTTTTTTCTCTTTCTGACTTTATCAATAACCCCACAATGATTCTACCTATATTGGTGCAAAAGACAAGATTTTATGTTTTCTTTTTGCTGCATAGTATTCCTTTGTGATATGTACCATGTTTTTCTTTTTGTATTTATTTATTTGTATACCTTTGTGTTGTTTCTACCTCTTGGCTATAACAAATAGTACTACAATGAACTTAGACAGACATAAACCTTTAAAATGAATTCTGTGTACTCTTTGGTAAAACCCAGTAATGGGATATATTAGATCCATTTTTAAAATTTTTGAGAGATCTTCATGCTGTTTTCCATAGAAGCTGAATGAATTTATGAGAATTTATGAGTGTATGAGAGTACTTATTTCTTCACACCTGTTTCAATGAACACTTGTTGCTGACCTTTTTGATATAGATAATTACATCACAGGCATGCCATAGTATCTCATTGTCTTTTTAGAGTGCTCACATTTGGGGCAAGGGTTTGGGCCACATGTGGCTATGACCTAGGTCTATGTCTGGGGTCTGTACTCAGAGATCATCACTTCTAGAACCATGTGTGCTTCGAGGGATTTAACCCTAGTTAAATTTGCAATGCAAAATCCTTACCCACTACACTATATTTCCAAACCTAAAAGTGTTCATATTTAGAGAAAAAAGTACAATATCAAGCTCATTTGTAAAAAGTATTGTATCACCAGTGAAGTCATTAATACTATGGCTTGTTGTTATATGCCCAGTTAGTTAATTTGGGTTACTTTAGGGATGACAGCGTTAAACAAATTAAATTGTCTAGAAATTCAAAGTCATAATACTACAAATTTTATGGGACATATACTCAGCTGCAGGACCTCTTGGAAGGAGGCCTGGCTTGAACTTGGCAATTGCATACGTGAGCATGGTTACAGCTGTCAGACTTTCCCAGAAGAAGGGGAATACAGAGAGGGTGCCCATACTTACTTCAATAAAAGCCCTGGTAATATCAGCCCAATAATGATGTACCTGAAATGTGATCAGCTCAGCATCCCTGCAGGGAATTATAGAGGATTAGTGATGAGGCAGATCATTGGGAAAAACAGTGATTTTGGGTAATGGAGGCAGCAAGCATGGCTTTGGCAGTGTGAGGCTTGGCCCACCCTCTCCTCCTGAAATCGCCAGTTTGTACTGCATGGGCTGGTGTAGCCATAATCTTTCATGGCTCTGTTTACATCTTGTTTGAGAAAAGAGTGAGTCTTGGAGTTGGCCTGGTTTGAAGATCCCTTTTCATTATTTCTTTAAAGAATGAATATATGCTGAAGCTTGAAAAGAAAGCCATACCTACTTGACAGAATCTAAGCAATGTATCCAGAACCTGAAATTTAGATATAAACACACAGAACTTCTGGTTTGGTTTTCACCAAATTAAAAACTTAATATAGATTGTTTATTTCTACAAAAGGTATATATAAACTCCAACTGTTTTAATATATATTTCTCTTTCCATAGATATGTGTATCATATATATTTCTATCTCTCTTTTAGTGAGACTAAATAGGTTTTATTGAAAGAAATTTAGAGAAATGTAAGGGGAGAAGAAGAGAGATGTGTTTAAGAGAGAGAACAGACTAAATTGCATATTTCTTTTATATAAATATAGTACATATTTTAAGTGTTCGAATAATGCAAGGGATCACAAAAGAATTGTTTCCAAAGGATCCATAAAAGGAAGACAGTTAGTAGTAGTGGTGCATGTCTTTGCATTGCATGTTAGAAGCTCAAGTTTGATCTCTGGTTCCCCTAGGTCTCCAGAACATTTTGGAAGTAACCCCAAGCAAGGAGAGGAGCTGGGAGTAGCCCTAGAATATTACCAGTTGTGCTCCCCACATAAACAAGTGCAAAACTATAGTTAAGAAGAAAAAGTAAAGATCTGTAGTAATTTGTATCATCACAGATGGTCAGTTGGCATGTAAAATGGTACCACCACTCTAAAAGAAGCTTCAGAAGTTCCTCAAAATGTTAACCTTGAAGTAGTTATATCATTGATCTTCTATTATGTGAATTACAAATGCAATGGAAACTATGACAAAAAGAAGGAAGCCGGGCCTGGAGAGATAGCATGGAGGTAAGGCGTTTGCCTTTCATGCAGAAGGTCATCGGTTCGAATCCCGGCATCCCATATGGTCCCCCGTGCCTGCCAGGAGCAATTTCTGAGCATGGAGCCAGGAGCAACCCCTGAGCACTGCCGGGTGTGACCCAAAAACCAAAAAAGAAAAAAAAAAAAAAGAAGGAAGCCATATGTTCATGAGTTGATGAACAGAAAAAGTGTTATACCCAATCAATGATTTATTAGTCATTAAAGGAATAAAATTTTGATACATGGTTACATCATGGGTGGCCCTTGAAAATATTATGCTAAATGAAAGACACTGCACATTAGAGGTTGCCTGTTATATAATACCACCACTGAAAGCATCCAAGAGAGACAAATCCAGAGTGAAGAAAGTAATTTTGGAAGTCACTAGAGACAAGATAGATTGTTAGGGGACTTGGGAATGTTTGCTTATAGATTTTATCTATAAATCTATTGGTGCTTTTCACAATTTGGTGATTTGATTAAAAGGATGAACTTTATAGCATGTTAATTGTATTATTAAAAGTAACTAAGGAATTATAAAAGGATTAGGCTAAATGACTGAAGAGAAAACAGAAACATGAATTTGGAGTCTGATGAGCTCATTGGGATGGCCGTATACTAAACAAAGGTAAGGAACCATTTGGTTCTGGATTTACTGGTCAAGCAAAATTGAGTAGTCAGTAACAGGACTCTTAGTGACCACATGATGAAACAACTTCATTGTTTAGGAGAATCACAGATTTTTCCAGATGCAAATGCTTGAGGTGAATGAGTCCCTCGGGTCTTTTAATGACTGGAAGATGTCATTTAGAATTTTTCATTGCCCTTTCTTAGACATCCCTCCATGTAGTTGAATCTCATTTGTTTTCCAAATTGAATGAAAAGGGTAGAGAAAAACAAGGTTTTTGTTTTTTTGTTTTTCTTTCTTTTTTATTTTTGGACCCCAGAAGAAATAACTATCTACTTGAACTTAAAATTCAAGAAAGTCCAATGAAATTTGTCACCTAAAATCAAGAATTCTTTCTCCTCGAGATAACATTGGAAATTTTATAGTTTTAAAGCTCTCTCCTTTAAATATTGTGTTTTGGTAATGATTTCTAGTTGATTTTTCTTTTAGGGCAAAGACAAACTTTAGAACATTTATCTCTTTTATTGGGGTTTGATTAACATATTTTCTGAAAGGTTCCAAAACTTCTTTGCCTACCATCTCCTTTTCAGAAATAAAATTACTTAGCATCCACTACCCACCCCTCAAATCTATCTTACTTAAACAAACAAAAAAAGTACCTGCCTCCTGCCACTTCAAGATTGTTCTTGTGTCCCTCACCAACCTAATCCTGATATCAGTCATACCCACTCTGGGAAATCTTGGGGGCATTCAGTTTACTATTTAATATATATTGATAGCTATATGCATCTTTCAGATCATCTTTCAAATCAAGATGTTGGGAAAAGATATATGGGTGCATTATGGAGCTGAAACATTGCATAGTTTGGTTGAGATGATAATGATTATGCCATTAAGATAGTGTTCTGATATCTATGAATAGAACTCAGAACTATAACACTTACTACACATTGGATTATATAGTTTGCCTTCTTACAGGTCTATTTTCTTTGAGTGATCATCTTATTTGCAATATTTTTTCATATTGGTGCAAGTATTTGTTTTAGCCTTATATTGCTGGATAGTATTTTTGTTTCATTTTATAAATACTCAATTTTATCTATCATACATTTGACATAGTGTATCATACAATTATGGTCATACTGTTGTGTCCAATTGGAGGTATTATGAACAAAACTGCCACAAAGATCCTGGTACATACTTTGTGAGAAACATAGACACATGTTTCTCTTGGTTAGATACAAAGAATGCAATTATTAGGTCACAAGAACATGTATACTTAATTTATTTAAAAGATCAGTTTCCTAAAATGCCTTTACCTATTATTTTATACTCCTTCAGTATTGCAATTTATTGTTGTTCCATATCTTACCAACCTTTGACCTTATAGTCATTGTTTTTAGCATAGTACTAGGAATAGAGGCATTTCATGATTTTACTTTGCATTTTTCTGAAGATGAATGATTTTGCATTTCTTTTGAATTTAACAACAATTCAGTTTATTGTGAAAGTCTAAAATTGAAAACAAAACTATGTTTTAACACATATAAACATATGGCATTTGGATCATATATTGCTCAAGGTTATATTTCATTATTCTAATTATATATTTCTTTTAATAATGTCATATATAATATAGTGATGATATGACTATTAAAACAATATATATATCACACATAATATCTATTATGGTTATTTTTAACTTATTTGTATTTTTATTATATTAGTTAGCCTTGCTACATGTTCACTTATTGAGTGGTCAAAGAAGAAAAGCTTTTTTCTTAAAAGAAGGGCTGTTCTTAGATTGATCAAGTTAGAACTTTTGTTTTCCTGATTGTCTAACAACTGGAATAAGTTGAGAGCACTTTTGATACACATTATTGAGAGAAAAAAAATCCAATACTGTTTTATAGGAAGAAAAAATACACATTTAGGTCTTATATCTGGGGATAATATCTACATTTACCTAAATTTTGTAGATATGAACCAGAGATCAGCAGACTTAATCCTGTGAAACATGTCTGACTGTGTTTTATGTTCTTATCAATAAAATGTTATTGGAACACAATCATGCACAAATACTACCCAACTACTCAATAGCAGAGATTGGGTAGTTGCCATTGAGGCCTCAGACTGAAAATTCTGTGTAATTACTGGTGCTTCAATACAGTATTTTATCAGTTCGTCCCTAAACCATTGATTCTCTTTCTGTTTTCTGTTTCATTCAAGCACTAATTATATTTGGTTCCATGCCTCATGTATGCAGTTTGCAGCTATAGTCTTCATCTCTCTCCATGTCACACAGCCTTCTCCAGGGTACATTATTGTTTTATATGATACATGTAGTTTGTTTTGAATATAATGGTGAGAACTTAAATATTCAATTAGTAATCCTTTTGTGATCAAATGACTAGTAATTATGACTGCATAAACTTGTTATTCTTCTCTATAAATTACTTCTGGGAGCAGTTTTAGAAGAAGAGAAATATGTGATCCCTGGCCTCAGATTTAGAACAGAAAACAACAGGATAACTTTTGATATTTAACTTCTTTGTCTATGTTTTTCTAAACATAACATATTATGTATTTGTTCCTTCAATGTCAAAAGTCTCTTATCCATGGATTTTTTTGTAAGTAGACCAGTGTCAACTTTTGATATCTAGTGCATTACTATTATTATGCTTTCTCTTTCTTTAGAGTTTTGTGTAATATTTTGCCTAGAAAACCTACTTTATTATAAGAAAATAGTATATAATGCATACAGCACATCAAATGTTGTGAATTGACTATGTTCTCAGTAAGGCTCCAGTCCACAACCAGGATGTTAAGTTTTTGTGGAGTCAAAAGTAATTCTTGAAGACAGAGAAGGTGGTTAAAAAAAGCGGAGGGCCTTTTTTACATGTTAAAGTCCTGATTTGATTTTTGGCACTTTATGTTTTCTTGGAGCATGATCAGGAACAACCCCTAAGCACCACACTGGAAATAATCCCTGAGTATCATAGGTAGGACCCCCTCAGGCTCTCCCTGAAAAAGTTATACTTAATTATTTTTTGCTGAACTTGGGGTTAGCACTTCTGACAGCAATATTGTTAAATATCAGCTGTTTTGAATGAAGCTATGAACAAGGTTTATGTTATTGGCTTGGAGGATGCAAAGAAACCTTTGTCTAGAAACACTCCATGAGACAAAAAATAAAACAATGCAGCTCACAACTTCCAGGTGTGTGACTAAGAGCTATGTCCACTAAAGAGATGTTCTGTGTGCACATTTTTTGTTCTAGAAGAACTTTTCCAACCTACTTAGCTTTTAAACTTTGCTCATTGGAAGATACAACCACCTTGCTTTGAGTTGCCTCTTGGAATCTAATTATATGAAACCGGGGGTGCGTGAAACATCACTTCACATCCAAATTCAACACAGAAGTGCCTGCTTCAAGGGTGAATCCACCTGGGTACTTTTCTTCTGCAACAAGCTGACAGCTTTTTCTAAGTTATTCCTGGTGCCCCTGACAATTTCTTGAATGTCTAGAAAAAAAATAAGAAGAAATAGGGGCCCAGGAGATAGCATGGAGGTAGGGCGTTTGCCTTTCATGCGGAAGGTCATCGGTTCGAATCCCGGTGCCCCATGTGGTCCCCCGTGCCTGCCAGGAGCGATTTCTGAGCATGGAGCCAGAGGTGGCCCCTGAGCACTGCCGGGTGTGACCCAGAAACCAAAAAAAATAAAAATAAAAATAAAAAATAAAAAAAAAGAAGAAATGAGATTCACTAGAGCTTGGGCTCAACTGGACTTCTAAATGAAATGAGACTGCTGAGATGACATGGGTAAATACTCCTTAGACAAATGTAATATTAGTTTGATTAAAAAACAAAAACCAAAGCAATTAAAACAAAGCTAAAAACACTCTACTCAGAGTCTTGAAGGGGAGACTTTAGATCTAAGTGTGACTATAACTGACTGCGTGGCCATGGGCCAGCCACTTCACTTCTTTAGATATTATGAGTCTGTAAAACAAGGGTGTTGGAGCAATGATTGGTAGGGTCTCTTCCTGACATCACAGGATCTAAGACAATAGACTTTAACATCCCTTTAATTAGAATCCGTGAGACCTCTTCATTGAAAATCATGTTTGCTTCCAGGACACAATTATAGTGAAACCTAATTCATACTGTGCTCTGCTCCTAATAAAGTAGACAGAGAGTTGTTAAGTGGTTTTGGAACATAATGATGTGCCAAGATTGACTTTTCTCACTGCTTTTTCTTCCTATGTTACCTTTTTATGTGGGGAATCTCTGAATATTCCTGTCACAGCATGCTATAAAAGAGTATTTCCATTTTAGAGATGAAATACCTGAGACACAAAAAGGTTAATTACCTTGCCCAGGAGACCATATAAAACAAAATACTTCAAGCAAAAGTGGTCAAGAGGAAAAGCAGTGTGCTTGGCATGGGAGATAGGAGGAGCAAAGTTGTAATTATGTACAATGAAATTTCTATTTTTTATTAATTAATAGTTTTTATTTTGACCAAAGTGGATTACAAATTATTCACAGTAGTATTTTAGGTACATAGTGACATTGAATCAGGGGCATTCCCACCACCAATGTTGTCCTCTCTCCAATCCTGTTCCCAGCATGCATCCCATATCCTAAGGAATCTAGCATGAACATGGATATTCCTTAAGAGGATGTGTACCTGCTCTTTTCCTTGCCACTAAACTATAGTTAGGAGGAAAGAAACATGATAATGGGCCTAGAGCAATAGCACAGTAGGGCATTTGCTTTGCATGTGGTTGACCCAGGACGAACTTGAGTTTGATTCCTGGTGTCCCATATTGTCCCCTGAGCCAGGAGCGATTTCTGAGTGCATAACCAGGAGTCACCGGGTGTGCTCCCCAACAAACAAACAAAGAAAAACTACCAAAACAAAACACGATAATGGGTATAAACAAGTCCTTGAGATGCTGAGAGCTGCATATATCTCTCTGAGTATATGACTGTATACACCCATCTCAAAGCCTTTTATCTCAAGTGATGCTTTTGCCCCAGATCTCCTACCTTGACATAAAAGGACACTTCACTTAGACTGAAGTTTTCTTTATAATTTCAATAAAAGCTTCTTAGGAAAAAGATGACAGATTACATCACATCTTGATACTGGCTCCCATTTAAGAGCACATCTGGAGGAATCATGAAAGGAGGGAGGTTAGAGGGCACATGGGAAGAGGATCAGGGATAGATAGCTAGAAGTTTCATATCCAACATTCATCAGACACACACTTTCTGTCTGATAACCCATCTGAGTAAGTGAGAAGTCTTCAGGTCCTCACAAAGATCAACATCTCTGTCCCTAAGGTGTTTCCTCCTGGTTCTCCTTACCTAAGTTTACATGAGACATATTTGGGTATTGTAGTCCTAGATTCTTGGCTCCAGGCTCTATCTACATATTTGCCCCAATACATGTGGGACTATAATACAAGTGGGAGATCCAAGCCAATTAGTCTCCAACTTTATAACCAGGTCATGGTCACAGTAGGCTTTAGATAAGGAATAAAGAATCCCAGTTTATAGGCCATACATGCATATATCGCAGACTAGAGAATTCTCTTCATTCCTAGATTTTGAAATGTGTTGAAAGTTTTTCTAAATCAAAATAAACAGGGGCTGAAGTGACACCACACAGTAGGGCATTTGCCTTGCATGCTGTTGACCCGGGATAGACCTGGGTTTGATTCCCAGCATCCCATATGATCCCCCGAGCCTGCCATAAGTGATTTCTGAGCACAGAGCCAGGAGTACCCCTGAGCGCTGTTGAGTGCATTCCCCACCAAAACAAACAATTAAACAAACAAAAAGAAACAGAGGCCCAATGTTGAATATATCATGGTATCATGCCTGTATGTATTGGGATTAACATGGGTTTTCAGTAAATACTAACGACATAATCAGAAATATTTATCATCATCATCATCATAATTTATTGAGAGCATCTTAGTGTTTAGGGGGCCTTTGGGTTACTCTGGGTGGTGCTTAGTCAACGGATTCAAATAAGGGAAAGATCAGGCCTACATTGTAGTGCTTGTTACCCCAGTGGTATTTAGAGGCCACCAGTCCATCTCTAGGCCAAGCCACTCTGGTATAGATCTCAAGCATAGTAAACCATGAACTTGAGCCTTTGAGCTATCTTCCTGGTCCTAGAAGCACTATTTCTTAGCTGGGTATGCTTCCCACTAAAAAAGAAGCAAAGAAATACATAGCAGAAGGTAAGATTGTTTCTTCAGAGCAGAGAGTTCCCTGCTCTTGTTTTTACCTTATTTTAATATCTTTGATATCTTGAATTCTCTATAAATAGGGAGACTATTTTTTTAAATCCAGGTGAAAGCAGGCAAGGACTAAGAGATGTAGAGTTCACGTTCTTAAAAAGTGAGGGATTATTTTATCACATGAGCAAATCACTTCCAGGTAGCCGGAACTTGTCAATTATCTACAATGTGAACAAGGACAATATTGAAAAAATTCTTTCTAAAAAACGTATGACTACAAAATGCATAGATGGAGATAACTAGGCCAATGTCTACAATTAAGAACGCCTGTGTCACAAAATAGGATTTGGGGTCCACAGAGGAAAATGTTCACCCCTTTCTTTTTTTTTTTTT
>PVKC010033123.1:0-14063 GCA_004027635.1 Crocidura indochinensis
CACTAGGCATACATTAGTCCGGAACACTGCTGAGTCTGTCCTCAAAGCAGAAAAAATGTCATAACATGTCAAGGAAGGCCCAGCAACTTAAAAGAAAATGCCTTTTTCTACTTAAGAACACAGAACTCATAGTCAGAAACTAAGGCTCTCAAATAAAAAGCTAAATAATTTCTATCATTAGAAATTTGTTATAGTGTGTTTTCTAACTCAACGTGTCCTAGATCTGGATTAATGTTGCAAGTGACCTTGAAAATAACATATATGCTGTTTTTATCTGATAAAATACAGATGTACATTGTATTCAGTTGATTGATAATTTTGGTAAGTTCAATTGTATCGTTACTGTTTGATTTTCTGTTGACTGATCTGTCCACTTTTGAGAGGAATTTTGAAGTCTACAACTATGATAGTATAATTATACATTTATTCTTTTTTGTCTGGGGCTCATATTGCTTTATATCTGTTCTAAGACTTTTGTCTTCCTCAAAAACTGATATATTTTAATGACCTTATATACATATTTTTGGGTGATATCTTGTGATTTAGAGGACCTTGTGGTTTGTGTTATTGTTGTTGGGATAGAAACTTAGCCTTTATTAGCATTAAATGGAGAATTAATTTTAGGTTGAAAAAAATGAAGTCTCTTCTGCTCTTGGTTTTATAGTAGTTCCAAATCCTGCCATGTAAATAGCATTGTAGTGAACATAGTCATGCAAATGTTTTTTTTCAAAGTTGCATTTTTGTGTTCTTTACATAAACACTGAGAAGTAGAATGATTGGACGGTATGAAAGATATTTTTAATTATAAATTTTTATTTTGACCATATTGACTTACATATCTTTCACAGTAATATTTTACATAGAATCAGGGGAATTCTCATCACCAAATTTGCCCTCCCTCCACCCCTGTTCCCCCTGCATCTCATATCTCCCACTCTTACCCTCCAGGCTGCTAGAATAATTGGTCCCCTCTGTGTCTAGCTTACCACTTAGTGAGCATACATCTGTTTGGTCCTGGTACTCTCCCTTACTCCCCCCTCTATTTGAGAGGTGGAACTAGATAGTTCAAGTTATGTGGCTTTGTTTGAAGAGAAGTAATAAAATGGGGTAAAAATGTAGAAAAAGCCAAATAATGGGCAGAGTCTTTCTAGAGGCTCTCAACTTCAATTTGAGAGAGGAAAGGAAACAGGAATAGAAACACCACAACATTACAAAAAGAAGTATCAACTAAGATATCCAGTGAGCACTACAGCAATAAAGACAAGCACCGCATAACAGTCATGGTCCTGAAATATAAACATGGCAGAGCATGGAAAAAGGAAAAAAAATGGAGACACCAACTCACCAACTTCAATATCCACATCAAGATAAAGAAGTAAAAAAAAACAAATAATTAAATAGATGAGTGAATAAAAAGGATTATTTTGTGCTTTTTTTTCCCTGCATAAGCACAGTAAATGATGGGGACATCATTTGGCCTAAGAGGTACAGGATTCCTCCACCCTTAAAGTATACTTTATGGGATTAACTATAGACTTCTTGCATTTTCATTTACTCTCCCCTCAATGCTTTTGTGGTATATGGAAGACTTCTGCTCTTTCAAGGGGGATAAAATCAGACCTCTGTAACTAGAGATCTTGGTATCTTACAGACTGACTTTATATCTTTATCCCTTCTAAAATTCTTTGCTTTAAAATCTACGCTCTAAAAATAATATATTTATTTATTCCTTGAATAGTGTTAATGTGTTTTAATTTATGTTTTTACATCTAAAATGGATCCTTGTAGACAAAATATATGTAGATTCTTTATTTTGAGTCTTTCAAAATATTACATATATAAAAAGTGACATTTCAAAATTCACTTCAAGCAATTTTGATGCCATATTTATAACTTTTCTATTTACTGCCCTTTTTTGCCATTTCATTTTTCTATACTATTTATACTTTATTATCCTGCTAATTCACTAATTATTAATCCATCATACCATTTTTCTTAGCAAATGTACCACTTTTTAAAAATATTTTTAAAGTGGCTGCCTCAAACACTTTAAATTAAAATCAATTTAATATGATTTTACAGACAAGCAAATTATCATTCAAAAAGTATTAGGCTGTTTATAAGTGATGCACATAACTTATACTAAGAATGTTATCTAAATCTTCTACATGTTTCTTGTATCAATATTTATTTATATTTTATGAATAAATGGTAACTATATATGCACCATCACATTACTATGCATGAATACATATATTTCTTTTTACTAATATTTCAAATGAACCTCTTTCATTTAGAGCAAGAAAATAAAAAAAAATTCTTTTACATTTATTTATTCCATGTCAGCTTATCTAGCTTATCTTAATTTTTTGCTTAGTTTTTGGTGTTGCTATAGTTGTTTGCTAAAAAACTAAGAACTAATAAAATAAAAGTTATTCTGCTATTAGTGATTATAGTTGATAGCCTTTTCTTGGCTCTGTTTTTTTAAGGAATAAAACTGTATCTTCCAACATTGAATACATTAACTAGGGGATTATCTATGGGGTTATTATATTAGGGATTTTATTATGCTGAGATTCAATTTTAGAATCTCATATACTTGAGAACTTTTACCATAAATAAGAAAAGAATAATTTCAAGTGCATTCCTGTCTTTATTGATTCTAATACATGACATCTATATTTGTTGTAATTAGATAGACTATTACATCAACATGCATTGAAAACTTGTGTGTTCTTGAAAGAACTCCCTCTTGGTTATGATACATGTTTCTTGTGAACTGAGATTTTTATTTCCTTGTATTTTGTAAAATGTTTGCACTTATGTTTATCACAACTATTGGTCTTTGGGGGTATAGATTAGTTTTAATATATGGTCAAGTTGTATCTATAAAACAAATTTAGAAGCTTTCGTTCTTTTTCTAAATTTAATTTCATATAAATCATTGAAATTTATAAAATTCATCATAATTGGGTTTCAGACATGCAGTGAATATGGAAGGACCAATTCCACCACCAATGTCGACCTTCCTCCATTAATATTCCCAGAGTGCATCCCATCCCTTTACAACCCTATCCACTAGCCTACCAGACCATTTTAAGTTCAGTTCTGGGGTGTTTGTTTGTTTTTTGGTTTTGAGGCCACATCTGGTGACCCTCAGGGAATTATTCCTGGTTATGCTCTCAGAAATTACTCCTGGCTTGGGGGACCATGTGGGACACCGAACTGTGAACCTCAGTCAGTCCTAGGTCAACCACGTGCAAGGCAAATGCCCTACTGCTGAGCCACCGCACTGACCCCTGTTTTTTTTTTTTAACACCATCAATATGCCTGCAACCTCTTGACCCGTGGCCCTCAATAATTCAAATTTTTGTTTCTTCTCCTCCACTCAGTTTCTTTCCTTCACTCTGCTATACTCTGAAGAAAAGAGTGCTCGAGACCAGTACCATTTAAAACATTGTATTTCTTCATGCAGTTATTCTAAATAACACATATAAGTGATACCATTATGTATTTATCTTTTTTCTTCTGGCTTACTTAAATTAAAATAACATCTTTCAGGGTCAAAGCAGTGGTGCAAGTGGTAGGGCATTTGCCTTGCACTCACTAACCTAGGACAGATCATGGTTCGATCCCCCAGCATCCCATAAGGCCCCCCAAGCCAGGAGCAATTTCTGAGAGCATAGCCAGGAGTAACCACTGAGAGTCACCGGGTGTGGCCCAAAAGAGCAAAAAAACACTGACAGGTAGTGAGTGAGAAATATAATACCTGTCTTGAACACAGGGAAGGGTTGGGGAGTAGGAACATGGTTGACATTTTTGGTGGAAGGTTACACTGGTGAAGGGGGGTGGGGGAGTGTTCTTTTTTTATAGCTGAAAGTCAACTACAAACATGTTTGTATGTTTGCATGGTGCTGTACTAAAGATATAATAAAAGAGAGAACAAAAGCTTTTCTAGAAGGTAAAATACTATTATTCTTTTCTGTTGCCCATTTACTTTTCGCAATAACCCAATTTCTCTATTTGACCAATTTTTATTAGAGCATGTAACAGATGTTAATTTTTTTTGATATTTCAAATTTAGCATATTAATTGCTCAAAACTTTGAAATCCATTTTATTTTTCTAACTCATGTTTTAATTCTTTCATTTTGTGTTACTTAAATACCAACTAATTTTTTCTGTCATTAAATATGGTAAGAGATTATATTGTTTCTCTAGACTGATACCTTAAATTGCAATATTTCTTAAAATAGCTTGGGAAGATTGACAAATCAGAGACTATTCCAAACAAGGTCACTACATTGTGAAATACATTTTGAAATATATTTGTCATACTATAGTTGCTAACAGTTGTGTAGTTAGAATTAAAAAAATTGAAATATGCAACTCTCAAATTCTGTAATGGTTATGTTTAGGAAATATAAGATTATTTTTGCTGGATGCAACACAATGTAAATTCACCCCAAATATAAGAAAAGTCTTACAAATTATTTGAAATATACTGGTTTAAATTGCTCAACTTCCTCTCATGGGTGTTAAAGTGTAGTCACAATGACCTGTTACCAAAGGACTTTTTGAAAAAGAGTCCTTATTTTGGTGGTTATTTGCCTAGGTAGTTTTTACAACTATGTGATTATATGTAAAAGGCAAAAGGAAACAATCTTCAATTTGTAACTTATATGGGCTATTTCAAAGAAGAGTTTCTTCACTAAAAGTTTTATTTTTCTGTACTTAATAACCCACACTTCCAAAAAACTAGAGTCTGAGCTTAATGATATAGCTGATGAATGCAAATTGGTTTCTAAGGTAATTATACTTTCCAGTCCAATAATCATAAACAGCGTTAACAACCTTCCATTTGCTCTCGATCAAAGTAAACTATATTTAATAGTTATTTAGTCATGAAAGGAATTTATAAAGGATATATATAAAATCATATAGTAGGCAATGGCAGATTATTTAAATGGGCAAAATATCTAACTGTCAGAATATTTATGGAAGCATTAATTTAGCTTTTCCTTGTTTTTAATCATTTTTCCTTACATATGATTTTTAAATTGCTTCGTGCATTTCAATAAAATTTAATATGCTATCCTCTTTACATTATAATGTTGTCACATATTTTCTAGCATAAGAAATTTGATGCATATTTTAAGACTAATTTTAAGTAAAAAATTCCTATCAATTAAGTAATTATTAAGAATGTATTGCAGAATTTTATGTTTTATACTTCTTCCCAATTTAGATAACATTTACATACGTTATCTTATTCGAGGGTATCCTGTGAGATATAATTTGAAGGGAGGGCCTAAGAATAATGTCTCTTCAAGTTAGTACCACAAGAGACACTTTAGCTATTCTAATGAATGAAAAGTTTTTTTTGCTCTAATTTCAAAGTGTATCTTATTTAAAATATGATTTAAGCAATGTTTTCATTATACTAACTGGATCTAAGAACATTAATACCTATTCATCGATTTTAAGCTAAATCTTTGTATGCAATCAAGTCTACATTTAATGCATGTGTCCTTTGATTTAACTTTAAACATATATTATGCACATATAAATCCAGATTTATATGTGTAGTCTGTCAGCTTTTATCTTTCTGTATATTGTAAATAGTTTATAAAATATATAGATATAACTATAAGTTAAAATATTGATTTAATTTGGATTTAGTTTTATTCATTTGCAAGTAAAACTTTTAAAGGTATCTTTTCAGGTCTGGAGAGATAGTACTAGTGATAGTACTAATAAGTAGCTTATATTGTTCCCACCCTCCCAAGTTTGATTCCAGAGCATCTCATTTGGCCCCTGAGGCTCACTGAGTGATCCCTGAACACAGAACAGGAGAAAGTCTTGAGTACTGAAAAACAAAAAAGGTCATTTTTATGATTAGTTGTATTGGCATAAAGTATGCAGGAGTCAGGGCCTGGGAGATAGCATGGAGGTAAGGCGTTTGCCTTTCATGTCAAAGGTCATCGGTTCGAATCCCGGTGCCCCATATGGTCCCCCGTGCCTGCCAGGAGCAATTTCTGAGCATGGAACCAGGAGTAACCCCTGAGCACTGCCGGGTGTGACCCAAAACAAACAAACAAAAAAAAAGTATGCAGGAGTACATTTTAGATTGAATTACACATTTTTCCCACCCAGGAGAAGCACCTCCTGAGTCACATTAACCAAAGAAATTCCCAGAAAGTATCATGATGTTCAACAGATATTTAATTATAATCCAAGACAAAGGAAGAAATTAAACGCTGAACTGCAAACTAAAGAACATTAATTTCATGTAATAATGCCTTTCATTTTTCCTTAAAATATTTAAGCTGTGTCATCAATTATTTCTTCCAAACTACTTGTGAAAATTATGTTAAAACTTTAAAATCACAAGTTTTAGGAAACGTAGGAGCTTAGGAGGAAATATATTATATTGGGGTTATATGTTAAAGATTTTAAAAACAACAGTCACCTCATGTATAAAAGGTTACTCTGAAGAGTAGAGGATATGTTTCAGAGATTGAAAGACTTCAATAAAAATTTCATAATTACAATTTTCTTATGAAAATTAGCAATTGACAAATTATTGTTCTATGTATTGTCATTTTTTAAAAAAATATTTTTATTTAAGCACCATGATTACAATTTTATTTATAGCTGGGTTTTAGCAATAAAAAAGAACACCCTCCCCCTCTTTTCACCAGTGCAGCATTCCCACCACCAATGCTCTCCATCTCACTCTTCAAAGAAGTTAGCCAAACAGGCCTGAAATTCATTTGGAACAATAAACACCCACGAATAGCAATTTTAGGTAAAAGAAGATGGGAGACATCACTTTCCCCAACTTTAAATTGTACTACAAAGCAATAGTCCTTAAATAAAAAAGCGTGCACGGTATTGGAATAAAGACAGACATTCAGATCAGTGGAATCGACTTAAGTATTCAGAGAATGTTCATCAGGCATACAACGAATTAATATTTGATATAGGGGCAAGAACACAAAATGGAACAAGGAAAGCCTCTTCAATAAGTTGTACTGGGAAAACTGGTCAGCTATGTGCAAAAAAGCAAAATCAGACTTCCATCTAATACGATGCATAAAGGTCAAATCCAAATGAATTATATGCCTGGATATCAGACCCAGAACCATAAGGTATCTAGAAGAACACATAGACAAAGCACTCCGTGACACTGAGATTAAGGCATCTTCACAAAGGAAACATCACTAACCAAACAAGTGGAAGTGGAGATTAACAGATGGGACTATATTACGCTGTGAAGCTTCTGTACTCAAAGGAAATAGTGCTGAGAAAAATGGGAGAAGCTATTCACCCAATACCCATCAGATAAGGAGCTAATATAGAAGACATACAAGGTACTGTCAGAACTTATCAAGAAAATAACATCTAATCCATTAAAAATATGGGAAGAAATGAACAGACACTTCTCAAAGAAGAAACACAAATGCCTAAAAGGAAAATCAAAAATTGCTCCACATCACTAATCATAGGGAGTTGCAAATCAAAACAAAGATGTACCAACTCACACCCCAGACTGACACACATCACAAAGTACAAGAACAATCTCTCCTGGTGGGGATGTGGGGAGAAAGGAACTCTCATTCACTGCTGCGAATACCGTCTAGTCCAGCCTTTATGAAAAACAATATGGAGATTCTTCAAAAAACTGGAAATTGAGCTCCAATATGATCCAGATGTACCACTCTTAGGGATAGGCTCTAGAATCACAAAAATTACAACACAAAAAGGCTTTCTCCACATCTACATTCATTGCATTGCTATTAACAGTAACTAGATTCCGGGAACAACCTAGATGTCCAACAACAGATGAGTGGCTAAAGAAAATGTGATACATATATACAATGGAACTATGCTGTCATCAGAAAAAAATAAGTCATAAAAATTTCCTATACATGGATGGACATGGAAACTACTATGCTGAGTGAAATAAGTGAGAGGGAGAGATAAACACAATAGTCTCATTCATATATAGGTTTTAAGAAAAATAAAAGACATTATTGTAGTAATACCCAGGGACAATAAATATCAGGACTGGAGGGACCAGTCTACATATGAAGCTTAATGCAAAGACTGGTGAGTTCAGTTAGAAAAATAACTAAACTGACACCAGCATTACTTTTCTTAACTTTTTGCTTACTTTAAGATCTTTCAACTTGGGGCCAGGGAGATAGCATGGAGGTAAGGCGTTTGCCTTTCATGCAAAAGGTCATCAGTCCGAATCCCGGTGCCCCGTATGGTCCCCCGTGCCTGCCAGGAGCAATTTCTGAGCATGAAACCAGGAGTAACCCCTGAGCACTGCCGGGTGTGACAAAAAAAAAAAAAAAAAAAAGATCTTTCAACTTGATATTGGCAATTAGAAGTTAGATTGTTATGTGTTTATAGTTACTTTTCTTTCTTTTGACTCTTATTGGGTTCTATTGAACTTATTGAGTATGTTAAATAAATTAGTCATTCTTATTTAAGTTTTAAAAAATATATATGCAAAAATATCGTTTCATATGGTTTTATGGTTCTCAGTAATTCCATTTATTCCTATTCCTTTCTATTATATAATCTAGGGTTAATATAGATTACATTAAAATTACTTCTAGAATATATTCAAAGTCCATGATTATTTGCTCATATCTCAAATGCTATTTAAATATGTAGTGAATTCTTTATTTTAATATTATACATTTTACTTCTGGAATATATAGCCGTTTCTGTGAAAAATACTCTTCATTTCCCAATTCATCACTTGTTCATATTAAATTAGTTTCTCTATTTTGGGGGATTTGAGGCCATATATAGAAATGTTTAGAACTTGCTCTTGGTTCTGTGCTCATGAATTACTTCTGATGATGCTTGGGGGAGCTGGGTCTGCCATGTGCAAAGTTAGAGCCTGACATATCTCTTCAGAGCCTGAAGCAGTTTCTCTTGACATTTTCTTCTTGAATACAGGTAATACTATAATTTATACTTCATTGAGTATACTTTATATCGCAATTATTTAAAGTTACCTGTGCTCTGTTTATCTCTACTCAGACAACAGAATGTCTTCTTAACCCTGTGTGATCAATGATATGATTTTGTTTTTCTTTCTGAGCATTTCCTTTAAAAGTTCCTCTGTCTCCTGCAGGGCCACATACAGCCTACAAGCTCTCTAATGATGCTGGATCTGAGTGAAAAGCACATTAAGTTAAATAAGTCCATCAGTCCACCTAAACTCTACTCACAGCTTTCTACATTTTTCTATATGAAGAATTAGCAGTATTCCAGATAGGATGTGTCTAAATTTTCTGTTTCTAGAGTATTTTTGTCATATTGTTATCATTAAAAAATTAAAGTACAGAAAGGTAATAAGTAGCATTAAATTAGTAAATTACTCATTATTGTTATGCCCTAATCTCTAGTCTTTTTGTGTGCAACTTTATATTTAAAGTAACAGTTATGATAGTAACAATAAAATGTCAATATAATTATAATTTTACTGTTGCTTCAGACACATCACAATATTTTTGTCTCAATAGTATTCTTAATTATCTCAGTATACATTATTCTTTTAACTTGTATTTATTTTTATAGCAATAACTTTTCATTTTTCTAACATATTGCATAAATGTTTTATTATTTTGGCATAAAAAGTATTAGCTTGCATCTAATTTTAAGAGATTGTTGTCAGACATGCTACATAGACATAACATCTTTCTCTGCTGTGTGTTTACAGCCAGACTTAGATGTGATCTGAAAGGTAATTAATTTAATAAGCATTCTGAAAGAGTTTGCATAATTATTTTCAGTATATTCATTCTTGGCAACTTGACAGGGTCAAGAATTTTTTTTTAGTTTTTCAATAAATCTCTCAAATATTATTTTACTTTCTTTTGCTGCAACATCAATATATATGGGAAAATGGTTTTCATCTTTGATTTAATGTAATGCCAAATGACTTTACATTATTCTAATAAGAAGTTACTTCTCTGAAATGTTTTTAAAGAAACAAAAAATCAATCTTCAGATTAAATATTATAAGTGCAATTTATAAATTATAAATTACATTAAATTATATTTTAAGAACTACACAGTGCGAGTTTAAAATCTAAAATATTATTAATTCTTGCATGAAAAGATCTTTGCAATAATATAATCACTTTTGTGTATTGTGCCAATTTATGTCTATGAGAAATTGTCAGATATCATTTTTAGCAGTGATTAGTTGTATCTCTATGTAATTTGACTGTATTTTTCTTTTGCCAGTTTGTATAGTTAATTGATATAATCTTAGTAGAAATCTATAATTAAGATTATAATTAAGAACTTAATATTAGAAAAAAGTATAAGCAATATGAAACTCACATATTATCTGCAGATAAAATGTCAGTAAATATTGTTTTACTAATAAGATAGCTATTAATTCTGAGAATACATTTTTTCATATAAAATTTATTATGCATTCTTTTGTGTCCATTTTTTTAATTGTTACTAATTTGTAAACATTCTTATATTTTCCCAATCTTGTCCCACAAAACATCTCTTGTAATTGAAGGTATATTTCAAATGTTGATTTCTCTGAGCTACTGTATTATTGATACTCCTTCTGTTTGCAAGGAAGCTATCTTTCATGTTACCATCAACTTGAGCACTATATCAAATTTCAATGAAAGTATGAAGCATCATTTATTCATTAACACAGTCATTCTAAATCTTAATGCTTCCATGTAGAAACTGTATAATCAATTAATACAGTTTTATTTTATTTTGGTTTGGTTTTTGTGCCACACCTGGAGGAGCTCGGGAGTTACCTTGATTCTATTCTCAGACATTATTCCTGGTGGATTTGGTAGATCATAGGGGATGCTGGGGATGGAAACCAGGCCGACTGAATACAAGAAAAATGCCCTTTCCGCTGAGCTATTACTCCAGCCTGTAGTGAATACTATTTTTATCTTATTAACTTATAAAATAATCTGAAATATTTATGAATAAATTTCTATATTGAACTGTGGATAAATCCAGGATATTTTTATGTCAAAATAAAACTTAAAACATAATTTTTATTCCTAAGTCATATACAGTCCACAATATTTAGGAATAGGATGTTGATTTTTCACTAATTTTCTGTTTTTTTTTCTGTTACATATACTTATTAGTTGAAGATGTTCTGGAAAGAAACATGGAAAATCTTATGAGCAGAAACAAACAAAACTTGGTAATAAACTTATATGAAATTTGTGTTCTAGACCCTGATTTGATTGACTTGATCTGTGTATTATAGTTTGAAAGTCTGCCAAGAATCCATAACAGAATTATTCAAAGTATGTGGTTTGAATAGAAATGGAAGTACATCAAGGTGGAAGCTAAGAAGGAATTGGAAAGATATATATCATTGTGTCATTTTTTAGTCTAAAAGCTATAGATCAATATAGCAGATAAGCATAAGAAAATGTTTCTTGAGGAAAGCAAGAACAAATTGAAAGAAACAAATCACATGCCTTTAATTGACTAAAAGTATAAAAATAAATAGAAGCTAGTTTCCTGTAGAATTTTTGGCACCCTTTTTCATTAATCTAAGTGTTATTCCTGATGGAAAGCAGTTGAAATCCACGAATTGATATGAGTTGTAGTTATGGAAAAGAGTCCTAAACGGTTGAGTAATGTATTAGTAGTACAACAACCTGCCTACAACACAGACTATCTTAAAAACCTTAAGAATAAAGTCATTTAGGTTTGTTTTGCAGCTTCCAACATGCAAAATTGGTTGTTTTCAGATCATAACTCAGATCACAAAGGGAATGGAAAGCTTTGGTGATACATTAGACTGCTACAAATGAATTTCTTCTTCAATAATTGAATTAAAATGCTTTTAAATCTCCAAATCTTGTCCATATTTTACTGCAATCTAACCTTTAAGATATTGCCTTACTTATTTTCAGAAACTTTATATTGAAATGATAGATTTCAATGCTCATCAGAGCACCAGTTCACTGAGCCTCACCAAGTGGCTCAGCAAGCCTCAAGTACACTGTCCATCTAACATTGCCATTTGGGATAGTTTTTATAATCTTGTACTACCAATCTTCACTATAAAACCTTATGACTAAAAATACAATTATTATATTTGTCATTTTTATGTATGTGTATCTAGGTGTGAAGGGGTAAACTCCCAAGTGGTGCTCAGGAGATGCAATGTCATTAGGCACCCCCCTGTAACTCTTCACCCACCAGGCTGTAGAATCAACACAAGTGTCCAAGAAAATATTTGAGTTGTTGAGGATATTGGGTCTTCCTAGAGGTTGTTTGTATTTCCAAAAGTCAATAGACCAACCTATAGATTCTCAGTGCTTCCAACTGCACACTTGGCAGTATTCAGGGTTCTCTAGATTGGCACTCAGAGATGCTTGGGAAAACATATAGTGCCAGGAATCAAACCAGATGGGGATTAATCTATGTGACATTGCTTATAGTTCTGTCACTTAAATGGTTGAGAAACTGTTTCGAAAATCAATCAAGTGGAGATAATTCTGAGTTCTTAAAAACAGATCATTTGGGGCCATTGAGATAGCATGAAGGTAAGGCGTTTTCCTTTCATGCAGAAGTATGGTGGTTCGAATCCCGATATCCCATATGGTCCCTGTGCCTGCCAGGGGCGATTTTCTGAGCAGAGAGCCAGGAGTAACCCTTGAGCGCTGCCGGGTGTGACCCAAAAACAAATCAAAACCAAAAAAACCCAGATCATTTGAGTTATGGTTCTTCTCTTAAACAGAACCAACTTAAATATTAATAGCTTTTTACCAATATTCAATTCAGTGTTTTGTTTTGTTTTGTTTTGCGTTAATTTAGCTATCTGTTAGGAGTCTTATATAATCAAGGCATAGATTCTCTGTTCAGGCCAAAAAGACTATTCAGAAAATTGTGTTCATACTTTAAACATGGGAACCCTCTGTCCCATACCTGATACTTCTTGGTACTCTAAGCATGACCAAGAACTATCTAGAAGCACTGAGATAGGAACATTTACCCAAATCCCTGCTAGGTGTGGCCTGTAAAGAAAAATCAAATGAAGTAAACAAAACAAATACAAAAGAGTATCTGTTGAAATTCACATGATAGGTTTGAATATACAAGAGTCTGGTCAATGTTTATCATGACCATAACTATGGCATTAAAATCTATACTTATGTTTTCTAATAAAAACAACTCATAATTCATATATTATAGACAAATAAAGAGAATTATATGTTATTTAATAAAAAGCACTAAGCTATTCAAATGTAGAGCAAAATTAGTACAATCTGATGATTACTTTTCCTACAAATTGCTGATATAAATATAATTTTTTTGGTAAAAAAATCCAGCTGTGCCCTCTTTTGTTCCCATTCTGAGAATCCTTTAGTTATGTAAGTGAATTGCTGAGTTAACTGTTTAAGATTGACTCTGTTTCAAAACTCAAGTCATAAAATCAAGTTATATATCGCTAAATATTATACACTTTGCTCACAACCTTTTATAATCAGAGAGATCAGCTAATTACCATATTTATTTCCACTTAGGTATAATAATCAAGATAATTTTTCATTATACAAGACATTTTGTGGGAGTGTGAAATATGCTGATTATGTCAAAAACTAAAACAAAATTTTAATCCCTATCATAGCTTTACAAAACAACTACAAGAGAAAATTATACATTTAAAATCAACTCTTTTCCTAAGGATACATCTTTAGTATGGCATATTGAAATTGAACACACAAGTTATTGACCTGTCACTTTAAAACATCATCAATAGAGTTGCAGGCTGGGTCTACCCATGCAGAGGGCCTGCTCTCTAACATGGGTGCGCTGGGGGCCTTGATAGGCTCCTAGCTGTCCCCTCTTGGTCCCCGGCCTCCAGGCCTTCTGGGGTGGCAGCCCAGGGGGCCAGACCAGGTGGGTGTTGGGTGGGGTGTCACCTCCTAGATGGGGTCCCAAGTTTTCCCTTCCCTTCCCCCAGCTCTGGGGTGGTAAGGGCGTAGGGTGTGGGCCGGGCGGATCCTGTCTTCTGGC
>PVKC010033124.1:0-14059 GCA_004027635.1 Crocidura indochinensis
TCTTTTTTTTTTTTTTTTTTTTTTTTTGTTTTTGGACCACACCCTGTGATGCTCAAGAGTTACTCCTGGCTATGCACTCAGAAATTGCCCCTGGCTTGGGGAACCAAATGGGATGCCAAGGACAGAACCAAAGTCTGTCCTGGATTGGTGTGTGCAAGGCAACAACCTACTGCTGCACTATTGCTCCGGCCTCCACAAACTTCTATTTTTAATATGTCATTGACCATTATTATTTTTTAGTATTCAGTAGGTAATGATAGATTGTTTTTTGACTATGTTTATATATGTTTTTGGGTCTCATCCGGCAGTGCTCAGGGGTTACTCCTGGCTCCATGCTCAGAAATTGCTCCTCGCAGGCATGGCGGACCATATGGGGCACCAGGATTCGAACCGATGACCTTTTGCATGAAAGCCAAACGCCTTACCTCCATGCTATCTCCTGGGCCCCGACTATGTTTATATATGTGAGTTTAAACATAATTTTAAGTGGAAATTTGGGGGCTAGAAAAACTATTAATACAGGGAGGTTAAAGTGCTTGCTTGTCATGCAGCTGATTCCAATTCCCTAAGCACAGCCATGAATAACATCTGAACACCACTAGATATGACCCAAATCCCTAGCATTCCCCTCAAAAACAAATGTTTATAACAACATTAATAAATGTTTCCCTTCAAATTGCTTTTCTTATATAGATTTTTTGAGCAATTTTAGATGCAGTAAAACAGTTAAAAAATATTACCCATATGTCGATATCTACACAAGTATAACTTCTAACAACTATCAATAACTTTTCTTTCTTCTTTTTCTTTTTTTTGGTTTTTGGGTCACACCAGCAGCGCTCAGGGGTTACTCCTGGCTCTATGCTCAGAAATCACTCCTGGCAGGCTCGGGGACCATAAGAGATGCCGGGATTTGAACCACTGTCCTTCTGCATGTAAGGCAAATGTCTTACCTCCTTGCTATCTCTCCAGCCCCAATAACCTTTCTTTTGATATCAGTTTAGTAAAGTATTCTATGACTAAGTAAGTTTAATTTCTCATATATTGATATGTTACTACATGTTCTGTAATAGTAATAATTGACAAGTTTCCTTATGTATATATCATATTTCTAGTAGTACATCAGAATGATCACTGATTTTTCAAAAGTGTTCATTATAATTGTCTTAAAAATAATTATATATACGTACAAAGATGCATGCAAAAGAATGTTCACTGAAGTCATATTAACCACAGAGAGAAACTAAAAACCTACCAGCTTCTCAAATATTACAAACAGCAATATAATTATTATATTCTTAAACTACAAGTGAAATTGATGTGAAAATTCTATAATAAAGTGTTAAGTAAAGAGTAGCCCATCAGAAATTATATTCTAATACTTTATTCATACGTGTTATAATCACATATGTAAGACTATCATCTATATGTTGACATATATGTCAATAAAGAAAGACAAATTAAAGAGTAGCTTTTGTTTTTAGTTTTTATTTTTGGGCCACACCTGGTGGCAGACAAAGGTTAATCCTGTCTCTGTACTCAGAAATCGCTCTTAGCAGGCTTGGGGGACCATATGGGATGCCAGTGATCATATCTGGGTCCATCCGGGGTCAGGTGCATGCAAAGCAAATGTACTACCAAAGTGCTACTGCTCCAGCCCGATAGAAAAATTGAAAAAATATTTTTCTGGATTGACCATTATTTTTCTTTGCAATGAAAACAATTAATTTTATAACAAGTATATTTGAGACAGAACATAATTTTATTTTACTATTTGAAGGTATCTGGCAATTAGCTATAGATTACTATAATGTAAAGGTATCAAATACTTTGCATATTTATGAATATTAAGTTCACAGGCAATGCCTTATAGTAATAAAAAGAATTAATGAAGATGAAACATAATTCCTACCTTCTGAAGATATACTGATGGAAACATAACAAGTGTTGTGAGACCCAATGCAGGGGGTAAATCTCTCGATCTCTAGACCTTTATGAGTCCCTATAAGGAAATACCTCTTCTCTCTGTAAGAGAAATGATAAATAAACATATTCATTAGAAAGTTTACATTCAAAATTATTTATTAATATTTTTTGTTTTTCACTATAAATATCAATAAGTCTGGGAAAGAATAAGAAGGGATCAGGGAATTAGTAGCTTCATAAGAATGCCCGATAAGAAGCTAAGGAATCACTTTTTTTGTTGTAAAATACAATATGTGGATGTAAGGGAATATGAGAAGGAAGGGTGAGAGAATTAGTAGGCTGGAGAAAGTGAGGAAAGGAGAGGCGGAGAGAGAGAAAGAACACGGACTTCTTTAGATGGGAGAGAGCTAAGGGCACTCATAAAGTAAAGGAAATATACATCTCAGATACAGGCAACTCTCAAAATGGCCAAATAAATGGTAATACTTTGAATTGTTTACCTTTGAGACCTAGCTTAAGATAGGCCAGAGAAACAAGGTTTAAGACACTTGTCTTACATATGACTGACTCAGGTCTGAGTGATAACTGGTACCATACATGGTCCTTAAGCACTGCTGAGAGTGATCTCTGGCACACAATCAACCTGTGCAACTACTCTGTATACTAAAGGATGATTTTCATTCTGTTGCTTCCTAAGTAGTAGTTTCTTCCTCCTCATTTGTACTAGAATATACTATTTACAACACAGAGCTGAGTGATTATTACTCTCACAACCATGTGGGAGTGTAACAATAATGTATGTATATATGTTTATGTTTGTATGCTTACCTTTGAAATATCTCTAAAAGATCATATTTTAGTACTTTCCCATTTTAATAAACAAAAATGTTTTGTTCTCCTTTTGAATTTTTTTTTTTTGGTTTTTGGGCCACACCCAGTGACGCTCAGGGATTACTCCTGGCTATGCGCTCAGAAGTCGCTCCTGGCAGGCACGGGGGACCATATGGGAACCGGGGGATCGAACCGTGGTCCGTCCTAGGCTAGCGCAGGCAAGGCAGCAGGCACCTTACCTCCTGCGCCACCCCCCGGCTCCCTCTCCTTTTGAATTTTAAGTCCAATGTTTAAATATACTGTGTCATTATCCTCGCTCAATTCTGGGTTCACTCTCTGGCAACTGAGCCCTGATAGGAGTAATCCCTGAGCAGAGCAAGGGTTAAGCCTTGAGCACTGCTGGGTTTGGCCCAATAACTAAACAATAATAAACACAATTAAATTAAATAAACAATCAAATTAAATAAAAGAGAATTGAAAAATTCAAATTAAACCTTCCTTCAAGTCATACATTTGCTGTCAATGTACAAAAAATTTGCACTAAACTTTAATATTATATCTTGAGAAGGCACAATTTCATCTATGTAGTATTTATTCTTGCTATAAATATCTATCAAATCTAATAATGTTTAAAAATTCAGAAAACCTTCAATTAAAAAGAGATCTTTGAAGGAATGGATCTGGAGTTTTGAAAAAAATGTCAATGACATGAAACAAAAGGCATTTTTTTTTCTTTTAAGATCAAAAGAGATTGAATGAACATAATAACTGCAGCCAGTAATGGTACAGCGAGTAGGGCTCTTGCCTGCATGTAGCTAACCTGCATTTGATCCCAAGCATTCCATATGGTACCTCAAACCAGCCAGGAGTAATTTCTAAATGCAGAGCCAAGAGTAACCCTTGAGCATTACTTGGGTTGGATCCTCAACAAAAAAATAAACATAATAACAAAATACAATGTAGGCTATTTGAGTAAATTTTGAATAACAAAATAGTTATAATTGCTGGAAAATTGGAAAAATTTAAATGTAAATCAGCAATCTTGTAACTATAAATTACATAAAGTGTACATAAGAAACTGCAGACAAAAGCCACAACTATCTGAAGTAGTCAGACTATATTAAAAATGCAGGCAAGTTTTGGAAATATACCGTGGAAGAGAAAGTGGTATAGGATCACCTTTCCATTTTACAGTATGTGTCATGTAGGTAAGACACATTCATTCAGGAGCTGGAGTGGTGGCACAGAATGGTACGGTATCTTGCCTTGCCAGCACTAGCTTAGGACGGAACACGGTTCCATCCCTCGGCGTCCCATATGGTCCCCCAAACCAGGAGTGATTTCTGAGTGCATAGCCAGGAGTAATGCCCTGAGCCATCATCAGGTGTGGCCCCCCCAAAACAAAACAAAAAAACAAAAACAAAAAGACACATTCATCACCTAGAACAGTCAAAACACCAACTGAACATTACACCTGCTATCTTCCCAATCTTTGAAAATTAGAAGATAGCTAAGCAATGAAAACGTTAATGTAGTACCTTAGTAATTAGAGCGCTAAATAAGCACCAAGAATTGTGGAAAGATGTAACAGGTTGTGTTAAACTATGCCTAAATAATTTATTGACCCCCAAATTACACACATAGGTTAGAATCAGAGCAACTTAATAAAAAATGAAAGAACTGAGCAGATATTTAAACTTTACCCAAGAAACTGAATTTGCACTAACTCCACCTAAATCTGAAAATAAATATAAAACAACATTTTTCAGAGGAATAGAATCTAATCTAGAGACTCAGAATAGGATATAAAAATATCTGGGATACAATCCAAAAATATTCAATAAGAGAAGATTTAGGACAACTAGAAAAGAAAATCATCTTAGACCATTCTTGATTTGAACTAAATGTTGAGTTGAGCAAAAACAAAACAAAACAAACCAACAAACATCTATTATAACTTCAGTAATAATAAAATGGAAGATATTAAAATAATAAATTTATATAAAATCTTATCTCAAAGAAATATTTATTTAAAGAGTTACATATACATTTAAAAGCTAAAATTGCAACAGCTGAAATAAAAAATTCTTTTGTTTAATGGAGATCATTAGTAAACTCGAAAAGAAATCGTAACATTATTTTCTTCTACACTTTGTTTTCAGATATTTTTACTTCCTCAAAATAAAGTTTCTTTTCTTTTTATGGATGCTGTCTCATATAACTATTATTTAATCCATTAAGCACTTTTTTTGAGAATCAATATAGTGTTGATAAGTTCCTTTATCTGTCTGAAAAACATTTACTTCAAATCTTTTTTTTTTTTTTTTGGTTTTTGGGTCCCACCCAGTGATGCTCAGGGGTTACTCCTGGCTATGCACTCAGAAGTCGCTCCTGGCTTGGGGACCATATGGGAAACCGGGGGATTGAACTGCAGTCCATCCTAGGCTAGCGCAGGCAAGGCAGGCACCTTACCTCCAGCGCCACGGCCCGGCCCCTTTACTTCGAATCTTAATGATAACTATCTGGGTGGGGAGAGTACATTTTGTTTACTTCATTCAACACTTTGTTTACATCACTATACTTCCTACAGTTTGCAATTTCTGTGGAGAAAAAAAATTACTGATAGTTTTTAAAGAATTCCTTATATTCTTGCCCCTTTCATGCTGATTTTAGGACTCCCTCTGTTTGATATTTGCTATTTTAATTATTGGTGTGCACCTGCTTATGTTATTTGTTTGAAACATGTTGCGTTTCCTGGGTCTGATACCTAATTTCTTTCTCAAGTGGGGGAAAGCTCTTGGATATTGTATATTCAAATAATATATCTTCTTCTTTTCTTCATCACCATCATCATCATCATCATCATCATCATCATCATCATCATCACCACCACTGCAGACCTGCAGTGGCTGAGGAAGATGGTGCTTCTGTACTTGGGAGATGGCAAGAAGGAAGCACTATGCCACTTGTGAGTTTATAAGGAACACAATAGACAGGTAAGCACTGGGTATTGGCTCTGCTTTACCTACAAAGGGTGCAACTTACTTGGTAGGTAGTCAAACAGAATGGGAGTATCTGGTTCTGTATCTCAGGAGAAAGGACTTCTGGGGGGAGTTTTTTTTTTTTTTTTTGGGTCACACCCGGCAGTGCTCAGGGGTTACTCCTGGCTCCATGCTCAGAAATTGCTCCTGGCGGGCACGGGGGACCATATGGGGCACCGGGATTCGAACCTATGACCTTTTGCATGAAAGGCAAACGCCTTACCTCCATGCTATCTCCTGGGCCCCAGGAGAAAGGACTTCTAAAATTGTCTGTTAGGCATAAAATAATGTCTCATATAAAGAACTTTACAAGAAAATATAAAATTCCCAAAGGCAATAGAAACACAGAGCAGGAGAAATGTTTTTCAGTAGAGGGTCTGTCTCTAAGGTTGAGTGATAAGTTAGGGAAGGAAGGAAGGAGGAAAGTTCCTGCCACAGAGGTAGGGTAGGGAGCAGGAGAAAATGGGGATATTGGTGCAGGGAAATGGATATTGGTGTTGAAATATTGTATGCTTGAAACTCATGGTAATTCAATAATGATATAGTCACAGCTAGTTCAGCTATTTGTCAGGGTAAATAGAACTTTCTTCAGGAATTTGCCCTCACAGTAGATTACTTGATCAATGAGATCTAATTTAGCTTCCACCAGCAGCATTACAGCGAGCTCACTGAAGGCTGACAAGGTGACACCTGTTAGACACATGATCACTGCGTATACCCATACTTTCTTGCTTCCCCTTCCTGGATTGTAAAAGTCTAGGATCACAGGAATGCTAGGTGTTAGGTGCACTACTGTTCCTGGCTTACTAGGGTAAAGTGGTTTTATGTTTGTTTGTTTTTGTTTTAGTTTTTCATTTTGGGGCTACAAACAGGTTTTCTCAGGGATATTTGAGGAATTATTTTTGATGGTGCTTGGGGGACCAGAGAGAGAATCATGGAGATTGAACGTAGGTCAAGTGTCCTAACCCTCTATATGACTGTTCTAGATCCAAAAATTCCATATTTGGGATCCCACAACTGCACTGTTCTGTCCAATTAGGAGTTATTTCTTCAAGTGTTTCTGAACCTCTATTTCATCTGATTATTGTCCTTTTATACTTTGCTATAGAGGCTTTGTCAGTGGCTCAGATCAGTTTCAGTCTATATTAATGCAAGCATTGAAATAGGTTATCATGGAATGAAGTAAACACATGATCTCCCAACTAGGGAGAGCTTCTACGTAGCTATAGTTCTATATAAATTCATTACTATAATTATATTTATTATAATATTAAATGCATATTCAATGTGATTTATTCCTTCAAAAAAGAAAAATTATTGCAAGTAACTGATCTTAAAATATAACTTGGCTGAAGAGATCGAAGGAAGGATAGTAAGGATCCTTCTATCTCATTCTGGCATGTTAGCAAAATCATGTTACACTTTGGGACTCAGATCTTCTGCCAATTGAAATAGCTTCCCTTCTGATAGGAAAAAATATGCAGCAGTCAGCTGCTTCTATAGTCCTCAGTAAAGTTCTACAAGAAAGAGTATTACATTGGAAGAAGAGAAGATAAAAAATACAATAACTTTGCCAAAAGAGCTCCTTTCTGTCTGTCACTAATAATCAGGTAATTTGGATTTTTATATATAATAAATATAATTATAAATATATGTTTATATTTATATATAAATATATAATTATATAAGTATTTATATATTTTATTTTATAGTAAAATATTTTATTTAATATTTGAATAGAGTATTAACATGATGCATATATTAGAAGATATCAAAAGGCAGTGAAAATTTATTCTATCCAGTCTTTCAGAGACAATCTATCATCAAATTTATATATTCTTCTAGATAAGCTTAATGCATCATCATATTTACTTATGCTTTTACCATAACAGGCTAAATACCTTCATAGTTTCACAAAATCAGTAGTCAATACAACATTTCATTGTATATAGAGCTGACTTACTATATCTCATACAATTAGAGAAGAACTCAGGGTTTAACAGTTACTTTTTCATCAAAGAAAATAGGATATTATCTACTGGGCAATAAAGAGCAATCAAGTGTCTGTGAGTGTGAAGTACTGAAGATAGTGACTAAGGAAGGTATATAGGAAGGTATCTGTCTGAAGACATCTTTTGATTTTAAGCATACCAAGACATTAGTTGAGACATGAAGGAAACTAGTTTGAAGAATAGGAAAAAGAAGGCAAGATCTTTACAACTAGAGATGAGGGGAAGTATTTGAGGTTCGTAGGTCAAACAAGAGGGGATGTCTTGCTGAATGCTGATCATGTTTGGCAAAAGGCCAAACAATAAAACTATTGAAGTCAGCAAGTAGAGAGAAGTATGTAGAAAAAAAGCATGTGCAACCATTCTACCCAAGAACTTTGGAAAGAATGGAATTGAAGGAGATAAAAAAAGTGGAAGAAGAATCAATGCAAATCTCAGTTTACCCTATTTAAAATTCAGAACTGGTCAAGAATCAGCAAGGTGATAAGTTCATTTTACTTTTGCTGTTGGAATGGTTGTGATGGTAGGCAAGGGAATGTCAGAAAAGTAAAATTTATGAGCTAAGTCAATTTTTGATAGGCTAACACTGTTTTACACACTTGAGATCAGTGACAATAAAAAATGTTCCAGAACAACCTCTAGAACCTTAAAGACTCTACCCTAGGCCTTGTCCTAGGACCTGCGCAAATACCAAGATTGCTTTCTACAGTGACCTGATTTTCTCATCCACAACCGAGAGGAAAGTTTCCTGACACCACCACTACCACAACAACAACAAGCAAACAAACAAACAAACAAAACCCCTGGGATATGGCAATGAGAAGATATGGAGCCAGTTGTTGTTCCCATGACAATATGCTTCAAGAGTGAAGAAATCCTGAATCCCTTAGGCAATGGAAATTTCCTTACTTTCCCAATACTTACTGTGCCTATACAAAAAATAAATAAATAAATAAAATAAAAGTGGGGGTAACACCAAACCCTGCCACTCCGTAATTCCTTTTTCTGATTTCGTGTTGTTTTATCTTTTGTCTGTTTTTGATATTACTTTCCTTCTCTTTTTTTATTCGACTTTTTTTTCACTCTTGTGGATATTATTTGGTGATTTTTTTTAATTTAATTTTTTTTAGTAGTTGATACCAAATTTTTTCTTCTCTTTCCCTTAACCTTTTGATCTCAAACAGAATAGCATAACCTGAACAATTCAGCCTCATAAATTGAGGGGAGAAAAAGATGTTACCAGGACTAGTCATATGAATATGTAGTGTAAATAAAATATGACCAGACTGGAACACCAAACCGAATAGATACCCAACCTACAACAAGATATAAAGTGGAGACCAGTTACACTTGTATCCTGGTGGGGCCGGGGGGATGGGGTTAAAGGAGGGAGATATGGGAGACATGCGGGAAACAGGAGTGGAGAGAGGACAACAATGGTGGCGGGAATGCCCTTCATTCATTGTCACTATGTACCGTAAATAATTTTGTGTAATGAACTTCAGTCACAATAAAAATTAAAAAAAAAAAAAAGAGAAAGAATTAGATGTGGTTGAGATAACAGAGATGAAGGCTACAGGGAATGGCTCACAGAAGGAAGCTCACCACAAATAGTGGTGAATGCAGTTAGAGAAATAACAACACTAATAACTATCATGGTCATGTTAATAAGTGAGAGAAGTGGACTGCCTGTCTCAAATACAGGTAGGAGTTGGGGGAGTAGGGAGACAGTGGGAATGTTGTACTGATGAAGGGTGTGTGTTCTTTTTATGACTAAAACCCAACTACAAACATGTTTGTAATCATGGAGCTTAAATAAAGATATTATTCAAAAAAAATGTTCCAGAAAAACCGCTTAAAATTTATGCTTTGCATATAGAAAGTCTGAGTTTAATCCTTGCTACCACATGGTTCCCTGAGTACCAACAGAAATGACTGCTAAAAACCAATTGTGGCCTCTAAACAAATTTAAATTTAAATCCATAAAATGTGTGCAAAAGAACTGTTACAAAGATATATGAAAGGTCAAGAATAATACAAGTATAAGACATGATTTTATCCTCCCTCCTTTCCTTCGTTCGTTCGTTCCTTCCTTCCTTCCATCTTGTTTTTGGACCACACTTGGTGGTGTTCAGCTTGGGGGACTTCAAGGGATCAAACCACGGACTGTCCTAGGTCATCCATATGCAAGGCAAACGCCCTACCACTGCGACATTGCTCCAGCCCCTCTTTTTCTTACTATTAAAACCTTTTTTATTACCCCAAGCCAGGAGCGACTTCTGAGTGCATAGCCAGGAGTAACCCCTGAGCGTCACCAGGTGTGGCCCAAAAACAAAAAAAACAAACAAACAAAATGTCATTTACAGGGGTCAGAGAGATAGCATGGAGGAAGGTCATTTGCCTTGCATGAAGAAGGACAGTGGTTTGAATCCCAGCATCCCATATGGTCCCCCGTGTCTGCCAGGGGTGAATTCTGAGTCCAGAGTCAGGAGTAACCCCTGAGTGCTACTGGGTGTGACCCAAAAACCAAAAAAGAAAAAAAGTCATTTACAAAGTTATTGACAGTTGAATTTCAGGCATATAATATTTCAACACCAATTCCACCAGCAGTGTATTCCTGTACTCCATCATCCCCCAGTCCTCATTCTTCCATGCCCTGCCTGTTACATTGATAAGCATATTACAGTTTGGTGGTTGCAGCTTAGAGCTCATGTTTTCAGTGTTGTTGAGTCTGTTTTTTGAATTGAAAGCTATATCACTCTTTCACATGACTGATATAATAGGCCCCTATAATCACCCATTACTTTCCTCTCTTATCTTTCCATCCTGCCTTGATTTCTTTCCTCCCTGCACTCTGAGGCTAAGGGTGGGCTATAAGTGACATCATCCTGTTTGTCTTTCTTCTTCTGACATAGTTCAGTCAACATGATATATGCCAGTTCTACCCAGGTTGTAGCAAATTTGATTTCATCTTGCAGCTGCATAGTACTCTATCGTATATATAAACCATATCTTCATAATCTATTCATTTATGGTTGGATATCTAGAATTATTCTATATCTTAGTTGTTGTGCTATGTGCAACAATAAATGATGGTGCAATGACTAATGGTGTGCATATATCATATTAAATGAATTTTAAGTTCTGGGGATAGATGCCCAAAAATGAATTGCCAAATCATATGGCAGCTAAGTTTATTGCTAATAACTTTAAAATTATTATAGTTATTCAAGTCTAAGTTTACTCAGGACTGACCATACTGTTTCCACAGGTGTTGAACCAGACAACATTCCTACCATCAGTTCCTTTTACACCAGATCTTCACCAGTACCATTTTTCCCTGTATCATTCTCATCAGTATGAGATGCTTTCTCATTGTTGTCTTGGTTCATATTTCCCTTATGATAAATGATGCTGAATACTTTATCATGCGCTTACTGGTGATTCACTTGTCTTCCTCTGAGAAGTATCTGCTTATTTTAAGGCATGATTTTCTGGTTATAATTTCTGATAGTAACCTCTCTCTGACTTCTCTCTAGTTTTGTATTGGGGGAGGGGGAGCATTTTAATGTAATGTCTGCAAGATTTTATTTACATACATCCTACAACATTTGGGGAAGTAACAATTTCTCTGAGCCTCAGGATCATTAGTAATAAAACAGTGTGATAATAAAGAGATGTTCATACATACATGAAATAAGATAATAAAATTGCACATAGCACATTGTCTGGCACATGGTTTTTCGCTTTACTTCTCCAAAATTTGAACTGTTACATTTTTTCATTTAAAAAAGTTGATTATCTTGTCATAGTTTTAGACTATGCAGTATTGAGCTCTATAATATATGATTCCTAGTTATTTTTCCCAGGGTGGTGAAGTAATAAATATGCTTTCTTGCTAGAAAGCAGATCTGTGTCTGCACTGAAGCATTTAAACATAAATACATAATGCAGAAACAGCAATCTCTTTAATTTTGTTCTGAGAGTGAAAATAGAAAGTGGGTATGGTAATTTTTCACTTATCTTCAAACAGAATTTATTTTCCCAAAATGGTGTTTATCTCAATCTGACAAATACTAGAAAGAAGAAAACAATGAGAAGGTAATAATATCAACAATATTGACTTAGGGTTAAAGGTGATAGAACAAACACATTTAATTCATTCCTTTCAAAACCACTTTAAGATATATTAAGAATTTTATTAAAAATAGAAACCAAGACAGAAAAGAGAATATGAGATGAATGATAGTAAAAAATACTTAGAGGTGCTATTAGACAGACTACTGATAAATAATATTTAACAGACCAAAGTAAGTTGAAGTTTAAACCATCAGTGGGTAAAATCAGTAAATAATTTTGTTCTTATTATAGTTTCAGAAAACATAGGAATTGGTAGTATCTAGTACACACAGAAGTGGGTTAAAGGTGGAAGTAAGCATGCCTGATTGGAAATCTATTTAAGAACATTCTCCTGCATTGCATTCCCTCTCTATCATCACAAAAGGGCTTGTGCTTCTACATCTCTTATCCTAGCAGAATAATATTGAAGATTTATTCTTTGAAATGTAAAAAGAAAAGGTTCTCAAAAATGGAGAATAGAGTATCCAACAAAAAAACAGAATCGAGGGCCTGGGGATATGTCTCAGTGGCAGAGCATCCATCCAGTATGTGTGAGACCCCCGTTAGTTTCCTGCCCACTCCCATAATTGCCTACAATACCTATGAAACCAAGAGCAACCCCTACACACATCATCTAAGTATGTAAGTATTGAAACCAGGCATATGACTGCTGGTACATTACAATAACAATAAAAATGAAGAGAAAAGAAAAGGAAGAAAAAGCTAGAATTGAGTGATATTTTATATGCTGAATAACCATACAACCAAACCCTTTTGTTGCTTTTTAATTTTTCTTTGCAGAGTGCCAAAAGTGCATCTTTTATAATCTATAGGCACAAGAATGAAAGGTTCTTCATTTATGAATCTGGATCCAAATAGACATATTCAAATGAAATGAATGCTATTGGAAGGTTCAGAACAAAACAACATACTTAGATTTAGGAAATTCATAATCATTAATTTTCCATTCTGTTTTTTTTGTTAGTATTCTACTTTCTTATTACTTTAAATATAAGCTATAGCATTCGGCAGTTGAAGAAATTTCCTAATATAACAGATAGATACTAAAACAAGCAAGCGGCAAACACACAGGAGTAGAAACAAAATTTCAAAAATAGTGTCTCTAAAGTAGATAAAGAACATAAGAGAAAAGATAACATAAGGAATAAGATAAATTATAAGTCTAAGGGTTTGGAGAGATAGCACAGGGGATAAGGCATTTACCTTGCATGAGACTAAGCTGATACTATGGATTTTCCAGGAGTGAGCACAGAGTCAAAAATAAACTGCCAGTATGGCTAAAAACTAAAACCACAAAATTATTAAGAAACAAATGTATGACATTTAATATATAAATAAGAAAAATGAAAATAAAGAGAAAAGACTTAAGAGAAATAATTCAGGAATATTTTCTAAATCTAGTCAAATAATAAAAACAGTTTGACAATGAATATCATAAAAATATTCAGAATCTAGGAGAAAATAAAAATCAAGGAAACTTTAAAAAGGAAATCCATATAAAGTAGAAATTAGAACAGTTTTCAAATTTTCAACTCTGTGAACTAAAAGACAGTGGAGAAAGACCATAAATATTCTGATAGAATTCTAAATTCAACCCTGAAAGCAATTAAATGTAGCAAAACATACATTTTCAGAGAGGCAAAATCAAGATAATGGTATCAGAACTCTATTAAAATCAGTAAATAAAGAAAGACATTAATTAAAAAGAGCAAGATTCAATCATGGATTGCATGGAAACTATTATGTTGAGTGAAATAAGTCAGAGGAGAGAGACACACACAGAATAGTCTTGTTTATCTATGGATTTTAAGAAAAATTAAAGACATTATTGTGATAATGCCCAGAGATGAGGGCCGGAAGGACTGACTCATGATATGAAAGTAACCTCAATGAGTGGTGAGTGCAGTTAGAGAAATAATACACCAACAACTACCAAGACAGTGTTAATGAATGAGAGAAGTTGAATGGCTGTTTTGACTAAAGTCAGGGGGTGTGGGAAGAGGGAGATGGAGGGCATTGGTGGTGGGAAAGTTGCTCCGGTGAAGGGGAATGTTCTTTTGGTGACTGAAGCCCAACTACAGTTCTGTTTGTAATCATGGTGTTTAAATAAAA